>OY723395.1:15538354-15577854 GCA_963210295.1 Ophion ellenae
AAATATGCTCTTCTAGGTCGAAAAGACCCGCGCGAGTTTCGTAAAAAAAACCAGCCACCTCATAATGGTCACGCTGTATATATACACGTGGGCAAATCTTCGAGCGAGCAATATAATCATGTGAAGTTTATGATAAAGAAGTAGTACATACGATCCCATATGGAGATCACGTGATTGACGTCGTTTAATTAAGCAAAATGCATACCTCGCGCGATACGAACGACCGCATTTTCCGTGACCTTACAGTGGGTACTGGTAAAGTGTAATGTATATATATTATTATATACACACGTAATGATATAGAGTTTTACGGGCGATTCCAAATGATGCACGCGTGTGCACACCGTAATATCTTCGTGTCTCACCTCGGCTCTTTAAATTTCTTGTTTTAAAGTGCACCTATATATATATATATATATATATATATATATATATATATATATATATATATATATATATATATATGCATGTATATGTATGTATGTATGTGTATATACTATATATATATATAATCGATGTTGTGATTCTCCACGCGAGATAACGCGAGTCCCTCACGTCGTCAAGTTGCACGCTTCTTTTCATTATTAACCATATGTATTTCACTCGGACGGACAGCACGATAATATATCGTGGAAAAAGCGGGGCTAGAGAGATCGAGGGGCTGAACGATGAAATAACGTGTAATGCATGTAATATTATCGTAATTGCAAGCGAATCACCTTGCCGAATAAAAATATAATTAAGTTACGATATTATTCTTGATTGTCAATGAATGGTTGTCCGCAATAATGAAGGGAAGAGGAAAAAACTTCTCACAGTCAATGTATTCATTTTTTATTGAATTTCAGTGAAATACATATCTACATTATATACACTGAAAAAAAAATTGGTTCATCCAACCAAAATTCAGTTGGTTTAACAAAGTGTATCTTTAAGAACGTTCAACTTGATTTTTGATTGGCATAACAAACGTTTTTTAAATCTAACTTATAGTTTTAGTGGTGTGAACTGTAGCTTATTTAGCATGTCTGAGCAACTGTTAAAACAACAAAATTTTGACACAACAAAATGCATTTTGCACATTCAACGATTTCTTTTTCTCAGTATATATATATATATATATATATATATATATATATATAATATATATATATATATATATTCACTGAATCGATAATAATAATAATAATAATAATGTGGATATGTTAAATTAATAATAGATATGCGGGTTACCAAAAGCTGCGTTATTTTTCTGTTTTTTATTCAGCAATATTATATATATATATATATGTGTAGATGTACATATGAAGATGGTGGTATAACGCTGTTGGACGTTGAAAGGGGGCGAGAGTGCCCGAGTGTGCTCCGTTACGCGGTAGTTACCTCGAGCATTGGCGTAGTCGATTTCATCAACCTTTTACCAAACGAAAAACCGATAATTTACCAAACAAGATCGATCGTATCGTATCTTGGACACGTAGCGATTTTTTCCAAAAAGGCAACCTCGCCTTGCGATCAATTATTACGCGTCAGCAATTACGTAGCTTCTATCGTCGACATCATTAAGGTCGTGGGAGAAATTGTTTGAGAATATCGAAAACAACGAAGAATTAAAATTAACATGATTTTCATCACCTTGTTCAAGAATCTTTCTTTCCATACTGTTGTTGGCCAAGTATTAATCATCGATAATCATTGTTATTTTTATTTATTGATAATTGTTTTCGTCATTTTTATTAATGATGATGATTATTGTAATTAATTATTATTATTATTGTTGTTATTATTATTATTATCATTATTCGAGCAATAATAGCCTCAATGACGATAATCGATCATTACTTTGTCGAAGAATAATTCGTTTGGGTTTATTTCTTCAAGTGGCAGCTTTGACTCGAGATCGTTTCGTGATCCGAAAAACCTTAAGGCGTTACCCCCACTTGTAGCGCAAAAAAGGCCTTTTTCATGATTTTTTTTAAAGAAAACTACAATACTTTTTTAATCGATCGATATACCATCTTAAAGAACACATCTTGAAGAACTTTCAGTAATTTTTTTATTGAAAAATATTACATTGTTTAGTGGCAAATGGCCGTCAATGGAATAATGTTTTTATATACACGGTTTGCGGTGACCAACATTGCGGCGAAGTGGATCATCTGAAAAAAAAAATGCAGATGGATTTAGTCAAATATAAGTATAAACTAGTCTTTAATCGAAGGATTTTAAAAAATATTCATTTTTCACAAAATGGCGCACAGTCAAAGTTAATGGTTCGATTTTATCGAGAAAAAAACGGCCGTTTTTTTGCTATAAAACGGCCATTTTTTCGAAAAATAAAATCGAACGATTAAAGACAACATTTTTATGTATTAAATAAGCCTGCAAAATTTCAAGAAGATCGGTTCATTAGTGTTCGAGTAATCTTGGTCACCGACTTCAGAAATGCCATTTTGAGAAAAACGCGTTTAAAGTTTCTCTTTCAACGCTCTTTCAACGCGGATTCTTCTCTTTCAACGCTCATATCTCAGTCAATTTTGTTCGGATTGACTTGAAATTTTCAGGACATATTCTCAGATACTTGAACTTAAAAAAAATGCAATAAAAAAAATCGATTTTTTCAAAATCGCAAGTGAGGGTAACCCCTTAAGAACACTGAGGAATTCTAAAAATTCGGACTGACGATTCAATATCGTTCATGAGAATGAGAAGGAAAATATCGAAGATTGAATAATTAATGAACGAGGGCGAGGGACGATGATCGCGGGAGGCAGTCAGAGAGAGAAAGAGGATGAGTTTTACCTACGCCTGTGGCGGACCACCAGGGAGCCGCCACGCCTCCCGGCAGAGCCACACTTACCTGCATGCCCCGTGTTGTATATACGCGCACAAATGGATTTTAACGCACCGAGCAAGAGAAACGAGCGAGGGAGTGAGAGGTAGAGAGAGAGAGAGAGAGAAAGAGAGAGAATGAGAGCGAGCAGGGGGAAGGATCGAGAAACGCGAAGGTGGTGACGGGAGAGAAGGTATACGATAGTGCAATGGCGGTCATATACATGTATATATAATATCTATATATAGATTAATTATATTCTAGATTTTTAAAAATGATTTATTATTTATATTAATATTAATCTAATTATGACCCACGATCGTATGCATGATAATACAATATTCTGATATACAACAAATTGTTACGGATAGGTATAAATAAAGAGACTAATATCGTTCTCTTTTCATCCGAAGCTCGATTTATTGCACAATTTAATTTAATGATTTAATTGGATTAATGCAAATAATACATCAACGCACGAATTTTCAAGTACGTTTTTATTTAACGTTTACTCATTGGTAAATGACATAAAATGGACGTTAATTCCTATTAGTTACAATGTACATGAGAGTTTGAATTTGTGATCCTCGCAATATTTTTTAACGATCATATTTTATACCGATAATCAAATTTTCGGTTACGTAAAATAAATAAATTTCAGCAAGTCAATATGTGCACGCAGAAAAATACGGCCTCAAATTCTAACACTGGTTGCCAGAATTATAATATTCAGTGCTAGAAAAGTATAGCAGTTTACCGCCAGTTCGGAATTCTAAGACTTGTTATACGAGTGTAAAAATGATTTTCACACTGCATAGTAAAAATGATGCGTGCATATTACATTTGAAATTATTCTCGCATAGGCGCGGATCCTATATGCTGTATAGGACTTTTTGTAAAATACCAACCTTTTTTACAGGCTTTATTTTCATATGGATTTTACTATACGTATAGCATGGATCTTCGTGTATAGCGGAAAATATTACGAAGTTATTAGTAAAATGTGACTCTTTATACCGTACTTTTTTTAAAGTACTGGAAACTAATTGTTCCAATCACGTGGGCAAAAAATTCTTTGAATGCTACAAAAAATCACAATACGCCGAATAAAATGTATTGTTTGTATCGGTTTATCGGTTTACGTGCCATATCGTAGGTTAAAATTTAAATTTCTTCATTATTACTATACGATAATTACAATTTTTGTCTTCCATTCAATACTTTTTGACACTTGATGATATTTTTTTTAGAAGCATAGGATTATTGATTCTAAACTTCGAGGGCCCTGTTTTCTCCGTGTGGAATGCATATCATTAACTGTTTAGACATGTTATTAATCTTTTTTGTTTATTTATATCGCGACTACGTTATTAAGCAAGTTGGTATCACTGAGCACAGATACGAAAGCCACATCGTGGCGCAAAATATTAAAATACTCTTTATGGAACCGCGGTAAGAAGTTCATAGCAAGGGAGCAATAGTTTGTGCGTTTCAAATTTTGGCGCCTATTCAAAATGGCCGACTTGACAGTAGCGTTGCCACGTGCTGTAGGGCGCTTTATCGTTTTAAGCGAATCAGCTGAAATTTCCCGTTTTATTTCACGAATATCTCGATAACGAGACAGACAAAACGCTGTACTCTTCGTTGAAAATATTCATAAAAATCTCGAGAATTTTTTCCGCAAATTTCCATTAAATTCTTACTATTTTTATATTGCGAGAGTCGTATTGGAGTTCTCATGGAGCTTTTGCCATGTCGCCCGTGTATAAGAGCCTGACTACAATAATTAATTGCTCAACAATCAAGCTGACGAAGTACTCGAAATTTTACACGGGGTCGTAACACCTGTTCGCAAATATCCTCAATAAATTTCAGCACATTCTTACTGTTTCGCGATAGCTGAGCCACCTCCTTAAGGCCCTTTGGAGTGGAAAAATGCCAAGGACTGGAAACATTTTCGTGTCTGGCCGCTCAGACGTGGAAGACCAATTACAATCGAGGAAAAAATATGAAGATATAAGAGAATTAAATTATTAAGGGGTTACCCTCACTTGCGATTTTGAAAAAATAGTTTTTTTTTTATTGCATTTTTTTTAAGTATAAGTATCTGAGAATATGTCCTGAAAATTTCAAGTCGATCCGAACAAAATTGACTGAGATATGAGCGTTGAAATAGAAGAATCCGCGTTGAAAGAGCGTTGAAATAGAAACTTTAAACGCGTTTTTCTCAAAATAGCATTTCTGAAGTCGGTGACCAAGATTACTCGAACACTAATGAACCGATCTTCTTGAAATTTTGCAGGATTATTTAATACATAAAAATGTTGTCTTTAATCGTTCGATTTTCTTTTTCGAAAAAAATGGCCCTTTTATAGCCAAAAAACGGCCGTTTTTTTTTTCGTTAAAATGGAACCATTAACTTTGACTGTCCGCCATTTTGTGAAAAATGAATATTTTTTAAAATCCTTCGATTAAAGACTAGTTTATACTTATATTTGACTAAATACATCCGCATTTTTTTCTTCAGATGATCCACTTCGCCGCAATGTTGGTCACCGCAAACCGTGTATATAAAAACATTATTTCATTGACGGCCATTTGCCACTAAATAATGTAATATTTTTCAATAAAAAAATTACTGGAAGTTCTTCAAGATGTGTTCTTTAAGATGGTATATTGATCGATTAAAAAAGTTTTGTAGTTTTCTTTAAAAAAATTCATGAAAAAGGTCTTTTTTTGAGCTAAAAGTGGGGGTAACGCCTTAACTTGTGTCGAATACTGTACGATACGTATCTACGGGGGACCCCTTTTTGGCAACTTTATGGTACATTCGCAATTCTTTCGTTTTGGTCATTTTCTTTTCTGTCTGCCTCTCTCTCGCTCTCTCGCGCGCTCCAAAGTTCCCGTATACTTTATTGGTGATGCTGATTCGGTGACGAGAAGAAAAGAGTGTCGATTGAATTCAATTGAATTCTGAATTGAAAAAAAAAAACAATTTTAATGAACAAAAATCGGTAAATCATTTTTTATTCATTTCAACTCCGAATAATGTTTTTTAAAATTGTATAAAAAAAAATGGGTGAACATTTCATTTCAAATTGAACCAAAAAATTGTATACAAAAATGGGTGAGTTGTTTTTATTTATTTCAATTACGATTTTAAAAAGGGGTACACAAAAAATGGCTTGATTGTGTTTCATTTATTCTAATTCCGAAAAAAATTAATGAATAACTTCTTATTTATTTTAATTATTGAATTACAGAATGATTATTTACATTTTGAAATTAACTAATTCGGCTTTGATTTATTGAATAATTCATTTTATAATAAAATAATAGAACTCTTTTACAATTCTTGAATTATTCTACAATTGTATCAAACTTATCGAGCGGCTAAACAGTTCTTCCGTCTAATTCTGATTACCCAAAGTAAAAGCTTCATCCCGCAAGACACACAATTGTTCCGTTTTAAGCATTTTTTCAATTGTTTTCCCCTCGTAATCTGTTTATTCTCCTTTCAACGTTCGTAAACTCACACACGCATACATACGCGCACCAAAAGTCACGAGCAGCGATTTTAATGTTCAATGTTTTAGAAAAAAAAGAAAGAGAGAGAGAGAGGGAGAGAGAGAGAAAGAGAGAGAGAGAAAGAGAGAGAGAGAGAGAGAGAGAGAGAGAGAGAGAGCCGGACGAGGCAAAACCGCGTTTTAATTTTATGCAGAAAATAGTAAAATGCAAATGAATGATGCAACGGAGGGAACCGTGGCTCAATTGTCAAATTGCGATAGAAGGAGGTTGGTGGCTCGTGGTAGCGCGCGGTGAACGAAACTGAGTGAGAACGAGACGAAATATGCACGAGAAGCCAGGAATCAAAGAGCGATGCTATATACACACACACACATATACACACACACACACACATATATATATATATATATATATATATATAAGTGGCCATGTGTATGTCTATATAAACGTCTATATAGATATATATACGTACATACTATACGACTACGTGGCGTCCACCAGCCGCCCAAGGTGGTCGGGTAATTTCGTCGAGAGTCAAAGAACAAGAAGATGAAGAGCAGGACGAAGGAAAAGAAAAGGAGAAAAATAAAAAAAAGAAGAGGACCGCCGGCAGCGCGAGCACCTCAACAGCTCTCCCAGCTAAGATGCTGCCGTTGGTCGTCTCCGCATCATCCGCACGGGCGAGAGAGAGAGAGCGAGAAAGAGAGAGCGAGAGAGAGCGAGAGAGAGTGAGAGAGAACGAGAGAGTGTGCGCTCCAGAGGAACGAAGCGCGAGACGAGGGAATAAAACGAAGAGATTCGTTCTCTCGTGAAAGTAACGAGCGAGAGTGATTATGACGAGGACAAGGGAGAGAAAGAAGCGCGAGGGCAAGAGAGGGAGGAAGAGGGAGAAGGTGAGAGAGGGAAAGAAAATGGTAGGGTGAAGATGAAGAGAGAAGTGAAATGGGAGACGAAGGGAGAGAAATAAAATAAAGAGATGAACGGAGTGAGAGAGAGAGAGAGAGAGAGAGAGAGAGAGAGAGAGAGAGAGATGTATGTATTTGCTCTTCTCCCTCCCTCTCTCTCTTTCTCTCTCTCTCTCTTCCTCTCTCTAAGAGGCCCATTGGGAGAGAAGGTTTTGGCTCCAGGATATAAAAATGTGTTGATTATACGTTACGTCCAGTGCGAAATCGGGAGAACGAGGCGAGACGAAGAAGAAGACAACGCAACAGAAACAGCAGCTCTCTCTTTCTCTCTTCGCCCCGTGCCCGTCCGCATTCTCCCGAAACGAGATGTCGTTGAGAAAACGAACGAGAAGCGAAACACGAAGACGCGAAAGGTGCCAGGGTGGATCGTCGTCACAGCGAAAATACTCTCTGCGTTTGTTACCGGTTCGCGAAACGGCGCGAAATTGACCGGGACACGCGGTGATCTCGCGACGAAACCTGACATTAAGAGCCGAGCGCCTCTCTTTCTCTCTCTTCTTATATATATACACACATCATAGTTACCAAACTCGGAGCCGAAGCTCCTCTCCTCCTTCGTGAAACGGAAGTAGCCCCAACCTGACAGAAAAATTCTATTGGTATTAACCAACCGCGTCTATTTGATTTAACTACATTTTTTCGTGAAATCAAATTTGTCCTATTGCATTCTATTATTGGGATTATTTATTTTTAATATATTTATTTATTCAAATCGAAATCTATTGAATACCGTCCAGTAATTAAATATTTTATTTAATCCTGACAAATCTGCGATTCGGTTTCATCTGTTCAAAAAACAATTTAGTTGAATCCACTACCCAGGTAGGAATTGACGATGAAAAAAGAACTCGCCAAGCTCTGAAACAAGGCTCACATTTTTTTATTCAGGCTAAGCACCAGCCTGATTTCAGGCCTAGCTGAACCCCTGAATGATAACGCGGTTTCAGGCTGTTGCACACAGGCTTGACCAAAGGCTGGTAGAAAAGACTGTACTAAGCCTGAAACGACGAAACAACAAGGTTCAAAACGAGCCTTAATGAAGCCTTCACGAGCATTTGTGACCAGGCTTATCCCAAACTCTTCTCGAGGCTATATGAGGCCTGTTTTTTAGTTTTCTATATTCTACATTGGGATAAATTTAATAAATTTGTAAAGAATTCATTTTATTTATTATATATATTTATTATTCATTATATTATTTGTTATAAAATATATATAAAATATTTTAAACACAATACTTTATTTTATTTATTGTTTATGGGACACGTAATACACAGAGTGTACGCAAACCCCAGAGAGTGAGTATATACGAAATGTGTATGTGACGAGAAAAAAACTTTTTTGTGTACCTCATAAATATCGATAAGAGAATATGTTTAAATGTTCTGAGCTGCCTCCTTCGCTTTCGTTTTTCGTGCCTTCGCACCCGACAAATTTGTTGCTAATTTTTTTTTCATAAAAGTACAGAAAAAATATTATTGAAAATTTATTTTATTTTATCACAACCTGAAACAAGTCTGCATCCAGCCTAGATTTTTTAGCCTTAAAATTCACTGGCTGAATAAAGCTTGAAATAACCCTGAGTTTAGGCTAAGCAGCCAGTCTTGGTTCCAGGCTGCTCCAAACGATGCAATGACACCTGGCCCAGGTCTGTCTCACTCAGGCTCGGTGAAACAAGGCTCACACAAGTTTGTTTCCATCGTCAGCCTTTTGATTCCCTACCTGGGTTGATTTAAACAGATCCTATTTAAATTAAATATTTTTTCTCGGCAGTGCAATATTGCCTTCAGACTCCAACCGAGTCACCCCCCTAGCGCTGCCACTTGCGAGAATTCTTTTTCACACAAAAGCAACAAAAAAACACCTCTGCCGACAAATTTCGCTGGGCGAAAATTTCGAAAAGATCGGCTGTATTGCAAAAAAAAATCACGTGTAACCGGAAGTGCGAAGATGTGACCGTGGAACACGTCCAACATCGTTGGGCAAGTGGAAGTTCCGTTCGGCCCACTCGTTTCCGTACAAACTCGACTTGGCAGCTAATCGCGTAAACCGCAAAGCGGAACCCGCTGAGGTTACGCTCTCATCTATACGATTTTTTTCCATGTCGGAGAATCCCGCCCAGGTAGTATAATAGAGAAATACATTTCCGCGTGGTCATAAATCGCGGGGGTATTTCTTGTCGAGCTGCACATAGATAGAGAAAGAGAGAAGATCCGGGAAGTATCCTCGCGAGAGAAACTCGAGAGTGGGAAAGGAGATTAAAAATAAATAAAAGGCAATAAGTGTGGGGCCCCGTGCGAGACCGGTCATTACGCGAGGCGGGCCCACCTTGTTAGCCCGAGTGAGAAGGCCCCCAGCACAACGAACGAACAGGAATACGAGCGCGACTACCTTTTATACATATCCGCATATATGTGTGTGTGTGCGTATTACTATATATATATATATATACACGCACATTTACAAGCATTTAGTTTCGTAACATGGAGACTTAACCAACACAGGACTCCCATTCAGGATCTTCTCCTGGCGAGAATGAGGGTCTGCAAATCCTCCGCGGCGCCTTCTCGCGTTAAAATTGGCCGAAAAATTCGAAGAATTCGATATTTACTCGTATGGCGCCCCTGCCCCCCAACAGGAGGCGAAACATTCTGTGGGATGTTTTCAGCGCGGGCCCTGGGGGAATGTTGAAATTTGTTCGTAACTCGGTGCCCAGGCTGCAAGGCGTAGGAGGACATTAGATGCGCAAGCCGTCACTCTCTTTGTCTCTGGCTCTAACGCTTTCATAATGGTCCATGGACGAGAGCGAGGGAGAGAGAGCGATAGAGATAAAGAGAGAGAGAGAGAGAGAGAGAGAGAGAGAGAGGTAGAGAATCGTCGTCGTTGGTCGAATCCGTGGGTAATGACTAATGCTTTGCCTGGGTAATTGGACAAAGCGCCCGCAAATTGGACCACCGTGCAAGAGGTCATCCAGGTCCTTGGATCGCTAATTGTCATAGCTATACAACCGCACCGTCCTGTTATTTGCATCTATACGTACGTCGATATACGCGGCTATATAGAATCGTATATATATATGCGACGATATGAATGCGCTCATATTCGTTCGTATTATGTATACGTAAATCCGTGGATATATATATATATATGTGTGTGTGTGTGTGGGTGTGTGTGTGTGTGTGAGAGAGAGAAATACGATATGTGAGCGATGAGTTGCGGAGCAATCGTGTCCAATCTGACGTAGCAATAAAAAGTGCGCAAATATATGTATGTATAAATACGTGCACGGGCGTACGATCCGATCGCCGATATACTCGCACACGCACACGTTTTTAACTTCCATGTGCACGTCTGTATATATACGTAAAATATTATTACCGACACTAGTTGATAAGCGGTCGGGGTTCGGCTCCGGTGGTATTCCGAGTTAAGCAGCGTTGTGCGTGGCCAATATTCGGAGCGGTGACCGCTTAACTTAGGCTGGCGCATCAACCAGCGAGCGGAAGGCTTCTGATACCTTGGTGTAGACCCGAGTCGAAATTTTCAGCCTCTTTTGCCCCTCCAGATCGTCACAGTGGTAGGAGATAAAGGCAGTGAAGTAGCTTCGCATTCAATATAAAAAGAGCTCCTACTTAACGCCTAGAACGAGACCAAATTCCCCTTTTCTCCACTTGCAGGCATACACGCACACGCATACGCTCTATTACGCATATAGAGATACATATGCCTGAATACGCGCAGGCGTAGACACACGTACATACCCGCACACATGCATGCCTAAGCATACACCAACACACGTATACTGGTACGCATGCATACGCATGTGTGCCTGCTATAGGGATCCGCGTATACATGCATACATGAGGGCAATTCCTATAAAAAATATTGTAACTGTTTGCCCACGATCCATTTCTTCCACTTTGGAGAGTTGCTGGAGCTGCAGGGGCAAGTATGAAGCGAATGCGAAAGATTCGCTGGGTGGAGATGATGGAAAGGCCATTGGAAAAGTTGGCCTGTACGGCGAACGCGCGGTCCTACCTGGTCCAACGCATGACGGTTACTGACAACTATCAGACCCGCTCTTTCGAATGCGACCATCCCCACCCTCGTTTCGTCGAAACAGCCAAATGTACGATAGGTCCAAACGCAATCAAAAGAGGAGCTGCAACGACTTCAGCTAGGTTAGGTAGGAGTATAAGGGCCTATGCAGGAGGTAAACAGCAAAGGAAGGGCATGTGGCGGCCCATAGTAGAACTTCTAGCAGTAAACATACTCAAGTGAGGCTGACATAGGATTAAAGGCCTTTAAAATAAGTTGAAAATTTCGACTCGGGGATACTTGAGTATTTAGAAGAGTATGTGGCTTCCGGATGGAGGCCGTGTTGAGGATCAGCGCTGTGCCGAAGTTTCGCAAACGTTACAGTCTGCATCATCAGGGCTGAGAGCTTCGATCCTGAAGCTCTCGTGTCTCAGGTATTCCTTATATAGTTGCAGTCATCGTTCTAGATCACTGCGCCAGCCAATGAGATGTTTTAATTGATCAGCTGGTCAATTAAAAAACCGGGAGGACGGTGTGTCAAATAGGATTGACGTAATATCCTCCATCTCTGTTTAGATTGTCCGGATGTTTTCGGATTTCCAGGCCTTCTCGGTGTTTCCCGGAAAAAGTAGCTGTTTGATGAGGCCAGACTTTCGCCTTTGTCGAATTGAATGGCGTGACCAGTCTCCATCCCATGTTCGGTCAGCGCTGATTGTGCAATATGGCCATATTTGATACACCGTTGGTGTTCTTTGATCCGTGTACTGATCTTCCTCCCGGTTTATGTCATTTACACTTTACCGCATGAACAGGGTATTTTATACACTCGTGGTGCACTTAATGGTGGTCTCTGGTCTTTTGCACTCGGAACCACTTGTGCTAGCTTCTTCTGAGGTTTAATGATGACTCGCACGTTAGGTTTTCCAAGGACCCTGCCTATGCGATCGTTTATACCCTGAAGGTATGGAAGGGAAGTTATTGCGGTTATTTGTCATTAATTTTTACCGTTTTCGGATCAGCTATTTTTCTTTTTAGATTTCTGATCGTGCTTTCGATGTTGCCTGGCTTGTAGCCATTATCTCCTAAAGCTTTTCGTAGGTATTCTAGTTTAACCTCCAGGGAGTCTGGTCCGGAGTTCGCTAGAGCTCTGTGGAGCAGGGAGCTTATGACCGGCTGTTTTTGGGAAGGGTGGTGATGGGACGTAGCGTGGAGATATCTATCCGTATGCGTTGGCTTCCGGTAAACTTTATGGCCCGAAGCGCCATTGTTTTTCCGTTGCACCAGTACATCCAGAAAAGGGATTTGATTATCCTGTTCTATCTCCGTGGTGAATTGAATATTGGGGTGCTGGGAGTTAGGAAGGTTAAGAAATGATTGAGGTTTTCTTTGCCGTGACCCCAAATGACGGAGGTGTCATTGACAAATTGGAACCAAGTGGAGGGGGGGCTTGAGGGGAGCTTCTTGCAGAATTCTGTTCTCGAAGTTCGCCATAAAGATGTTGGCGATGACAAGGAAAATAGGGGGACCCATGGCTGCGCCTGAACTTTGTTCATAAAACTGGGATTGAAATTGGAAATATGTAGAGTTTAGGCAATGTTCTATGAGGGGCAACTTTTTGGGATTTTTTAACTATGCTTAGGGTTTCATTAGTTGGGACGTTTGTAAACAGCGATACAACATCGAAACTCACTAAAACGTCTTCGGGTTGCACCTTGATGGACTGGATCTTGTTCACGAAATCCCTGGAGTTTTGGATATGGGGGTTGTTGAGGCCTACAAGTTCCTGCAAATGTTTGCAGAGAAAACGAGCCAAATGATATGTAGGGCTGTCTATGTTGCTGACAATGGGCCTTAGTGGGATATTGTTTTTGTATATTTTTGGCAGACCGTATAGCCTGGGTTGTAGGGATTCCTTGGGTGTAAGCGCTTTGGTTAGGTTCTCCGACAGACTAGCCTTCTTTAGAAGTGTTGTTGTTTTCTTTTCTACACTTCATGTAGGTTCATGTAATAATTTCTCGTACGTATTAGTGCTCTCGAGCAGATTCGTAATTTTATTACAGTAGTCCGTTTTGTCCCTGACAGTTGCATTCCCGTTCTATTTGTACACTTGAGTATTCTCTGTGCACCAGAGAATCGGAAGAATCTGGGGCGGTCTATACCGGTGCGGGTTTTCCACAGTTTCCCCGTGCCCTCGGCAAATGCGGTATTGTACAGCTTAACGGGCTACACCTAGCTCGTGGCTGGAAAAGGGGAACTTTTGAAAAAAGATTTTCGAAAAACCTGTGCAGATTTTCAATTTTTTTGTACCGAGGTAAAAGTATCAATATTCGTCAACAAAAAAATTATGCATAAAAAGAAGTCTTGCGTTTAAGAATTGCTTTTCATATGTAAAAGAAGCTTCTATAGTTTGAAGGTTAATCGGTGCAGTGATTTATTAGATACCGTGGTCACCCATTTTCAAAACGTCGTTTTAACCAAAACGCGTTTAAAGTTCGCCGGTTTGCGGCCCGCTGCCTCGCGGAACCTACCTATAAACGCCCATAACTTCCTCAATTTTTTACGGTACGACTTTAAGTTTTTAGAGATTATTTTCGAAGTGTTGTATTCTGAGAACCCATTGACAATCAAAAATTAAAATTTTCCAAAATTTCAAAGTTTTTTGTCCCTACCTTAAGGCCTAGCCCTTAAGACGGCTGTGGGCGGAACGAAAGTTAAGTTAGATAAGTCAAGTGCGAGTAAAGGATAGTGCCCAAAATCTCGCATGGGTATACGTTGGAACTGAAGAAATAAAATAGAAACATATAAAAATATTATTATTATTATTGTTATTATTATGAATGATACATTTATTATTATTAATTATTATCATTAATACAATAATAAAAATTATTATTGTATTGATATTATTATTGTCAATATTATTATAAACTCGCGGCACCCGTGAAGTTAATTTGTACAGTATACAGAAATAGAGCTGAGCGAGGTCACGATATATATATATATATATATATATATATATATATATATATATATATATATATATATATATATATAACAAAATATTTGATGCGTTCATATATATGTGTGAGTCGATTCGATGATATTTGTCAGTTCGGTCAGTGCTCCACGACTCTTTTCCTGCTTGTTTTATTTATTTATTATTTTTATGATTTGAATTTGTTGCTCCTCGCCCGCCTTCTCCTCCGCCTTCTGTTTCTTGCTCCTCGTTTCCATGTTTCTCTTTCTTCGAACAATTATATATTAAGGGGCTGTATAGTTTATGAGAATCGTCCGAAGACAACGACAGTTGGTTGCTACGATTCCATCACTCTCGTTTCTATTTTTTCCTTTCGTTTTTTTTCTCGAGTCTCCCCTCGTCTCGAAAATCATCGCCTTGTTATGCGCTCGAGTCCAATATGCGGTGGGCGGGGGAGGGAGGGACAAAAAACGTTACGAGCTTCGGCCGAATAGGAGACGATGATGATACTGTATAATTATCAGTCACAGCCGGTAGGTGGACGCGAGAGAAAGAGAGTGAGGAACCGCTTTGTTGGCTTTGCTTCTTGTTTTATGGATCAGGCCGCAGATCCGGGAGCGTACGAGGGTGAAATCCGTCCCTTGACACGCGACCGTCCCTCGTTCACTTCCGTCCGGTTGTTTTTTTCTTCCGTTGTTGTCGGCGTTTTTCAGGTAGCTGTGCAATGTTGCACTCCGCGCTTGGAGGGCCAAACTTCGAGAGTCTGCAATGAGAAAAAAGTCCCTGGTGATGGAAACGAACGCCTGTGGGGAAACGTAGTGCAGTAGAGCTGCCTATTATTCAGTGGTGGAGCAATCATCATTAGGTCTGCTATGTTACCTGTCCTGTCAATGAAGTGTGCTGGCTTCCAGTGTGGTTGACGTTCGTTACTAGTTTCGATGTATCAACTTTTAGGGAAAAATATAAGGAAACCAGCGGTGGTAGCCAACCACCGGATGTTGCAGTGTCTTCAACGGGTAGTTTGGTGACAGATGAATGATAACACTAGAACAACTACACCATCTTCCAATGGAGTGAAAGGGGTCCTGATAGTCAAGTAACCGGATGTCAATGTGCCATCTTCAATCCTGCCTCCCGTCTAGAAATTGTCGTAGGGATCCAATTGGAAATCCATACTTATATATATACTAAAACGTCACGTTCATACGTTGGGAGCTACACTGGGAGAAAAGTCCATGGTATTTACAACAAACGAGTATAGTAAAAAAGGGGGATAGTAAAATTCATTCTAATTTATTGACATCACAATCATGATGCGATTTGGGTGGTGTGTTTGATTATCTTCATTATGCTACACTATTGGGTATATCATACAAAACTATTGCGATGCGTCAAAAATTCAAAAGATCTGTGCAAAATTTCACCTAAGCCGGAAGTAACATAAGTATTCAAACGGTAGCGTAGTGGCAGCATAAGGGCATTGTCAGAAGATAGATAGATAGGTTGTGAGTTCGGTTCCAAGGGTAGGCGAAATATTTTCTTCGAAGTAAATCGTTACAGGAGGTCAGGGAATGACGAATTATAATTAAAAAAATCATCAAGGTAGCACTCTCTTAGTTGTGTGTTTTATTTTATTTTGGATTTATGAAATATTTTATGCGTTTAGTAGACGGGCATGCCTTGAATCAACACTTGAATACGCATATAGCGGGTCGTATCTTATAATATGGTACAACATCACTATAAACATCGTCGCAAGTACAGGCAACATTTTTAATCAATGTATATATATTTCAGTCCTGTTCACCATTAGGATCTTGGGGAAGTGATTGTTTTATCGTATCAGAGCATATTAATTTTATGATAACCCACTATTTTATATAGCATTGAACAACAAACGTATGTTTGTAAGATTGGTGGTTGCGATTAAGTCATGTGCATAATTCAGCAGTAATTATGGTTATAAGTACAAAAATATATATACTGCCATATCGGCACTGAATATGATTCAGATCACCATACATTTCGTTCAGTGTAATCGGGATTCGCCGTTGAAACCCAATGGACAAATCCAGTTTGAATCTTAACGGATTGCCACATTATCGAGCAGAATCCAACACGATTCTTAATGGATCGCATCGCATTCCATAAGTTGAATTTTCTAAACAAAATATACAGATATAGAAAATGAGTGGATCTTAAAAAAGTATAAATTTTTTTTAAAAAACGTCTACCTTAAAAATCGATTTGAATGACATGACTGAAAATCCACTGTAATCACCCTTTGTCATTTATTTGACTGCACTTTGACACAATATCACCACACACGTACACGCTCGCGAAGCGTGCAGTTCATGTTTCGACCTACCGAGTCGACTTTTTTCGTGACTTTTCCCATATGTTCGACTCGAACGTGGTAAGAATTCTCAATCGGCGTTCATGGGTGATAGTGCAGAATCCAATTGGACCCCAATGAGGACTCCCTAAGTGCGGTGTCTAACAAATCTCTCTACAGATGTGAGCACCGCATTTCGGGACTCTCCAACAGATTTGTCCCCGTGATCACGAAAGGATACTTTTTTGTTGGAAGATCCAACAAATTCCGGTTGCGAATGTCAACTAAAAAATTCTCAAACGACGTCAGTCGGGAAATAGCGCGGCATCCACTTGGATTCCAATGTGGAGTCCCCAAGTGGGGTACCTATTAAATCCCTATAGCGATGTGGTAGGATCTGGAGACTCCCCAGCAAATGTCTGTGCAGGCTATACTTCTGATGCTATCATCATGACTTCCATTGTAGTCGAGGCCAAGCCACAAACGTAGTCACTTCTGGTGTCTCCAACCATGCGCATGGCCCCAACATGCACTGCAGTTCGCGGACTTCTGCATCGCAGGTGACAAAGCGCTGCCTCGATAGGGCCGAAGGTGGTTAAGAAATGGATTTCCAAATCCGTAGGTAGCACTCGTTTGGCCGGAACGCTTCCGCTTTGCTGGTGACGGCAGTTCGGCCGCGTAGCCAGCCTGGTTGGCTACACGTCGAGCGAGAGATGCTTCGCCAAGATGCGGGCAAACGTTGCAGAGCTAATTACAGTAATGAGGCAGCTAGAGCCAACTTAATGTTCCGTTTCGCTCGTTCTTGGTGCGCGGTTTCCCGCTGGCCACAATTTTTGCATGGACGAGAGTTGCATACGAAGAGAGAAAGAGAGAGAGAGAGAGAGAGAGAGAGAGAGAGAGAGAGGCAACATGGTGTAACGTCTTCTAGCGCCCCTCGCAGCCACTTTGAGCCTGTCCCCGTGAGCCGCTCAGCACCGGCATCCGATAAGATCTGCTGTTAAAAAGTATCTAGGCTGCTGCTTCGGCTTCCACGTTCGTAATGACACAGCCGCGTAATCCGAGCCGAAGCTATAAAATCTCAGCGAGATTTGCTCTCCGATTCCCATCACCATCACGCTTTCTCGCGCTCCTCCTGCCTCTTCCGTCGTCATTCTTGATGTCATTCGCGCTGATGACGTTTTGGGAAAATGCCGCCAGTCCCACATTGCCTCGGAGCAGACTTCTCGTGGATCCCGGGACGAGATAAAAGACGTGCGCGTTGATCTATCGCGGTGCGGCTGCGCGCGTCAATCTTGTCCAGATTCTCGATTATCATCGCCCCGCGAAACCCAATTTGCCCCGGCGCGCAATTTCCAAATTCGCGGCCAACCACTCCGCTTATTATAGAACGCGGCGAACTCGGGTGCCGCGCTTTATGGCCGCTTGCCTACAGGGACGAAAGAAACTACGTGGATCGACGAAATTGTTCGTTTACGGAGGTGGCCAACGAAGCATAGTTTATAACATTTTCTATCGCACGACTGGATGATTTCTTGATTCATCCGTTCATTCGATAATAACAAATGACTGAAGTTGTTGTTTTTGCTCGAAAATTGGACGTTTTTTTGACAGCTTGTCAATTTCGTAATTTTCAAAATTTTATATAACTACCCGGTTATCCGGTTCTGCACCTACTTATATTATACGTGTATAGTTACGAATGAGCGTAGGGAGAGAGGGCATGGTAGGTATATCGCGGACGGCAGGTGTAATAGGTACAAGGATCTCGAGTCCTGGCGGGCTCGATGGGAGCGAAAAGATTAGCGCGGGTGATCGTGTATACGTATAGTCCTTATCGTACCTCCGCGGCATGGTTGATGCGGCAACGGTGCGAGAGTGATAGGGGGGGGGGGGGGAGAAAGAGATAAGAGGTGAGAGAGAGAGAGAGAGAGAGAGAGAGAGAGAGAGAGAGCTTGAGCTTGCGATCGCAAAATCTGTCTCTCTCTCTCACTCTCTCTACAGAACCGCACCGCAGCATTAACTCAAGTAAGTAATCTCTTAGTCGTCACGCTATGGGGACTCTCCTGCTCGGCTTCTTTCCGTTCTTCCGAGTCTCGGTTCACCCCGTACGAAACGCCAAGAGAACCGCGAGCGTTCGATACATATATCCTGATTGGTTTTCGTCCCGTCGGTCTCGCGTGTATTTCCTCACGCTTTCTTTGCTCTCTCTCTCTCTCTCTCTCTCTCTCTCTCTCTCTCTCTCTCCCTTTCTTTCTCTATCTGGCTCTCCACCCCCTTTCCCCCATCCTCTTATGTACACTTTGGGGCAAGACCTACCTCGTTCACTCATTTCTCAGCACGAAGATCCTTTATCCGGTGGATGTCCGATGCTGAGGTTTTGCAGACAGAAAGGGGGGTGAGAGAGAGAGAGAGAGGGAGAGAGAAAACACTTTGCAAATATGACGGACATTGTTAGAAAACATCCATGATATGAGCGCTCTAATCACGCTAATCTACACGGGAAAAAAAATGTTGTTGAAATTTGAATTTTTTCATATCCCGTACTGTTAAAACATTATCGACGGAAACGAAAAACACCTCCATATTTTCGAGGATGCGTTTCACCCCTTAAAAATCGGTTTCCGCAGATATAAAAAAAACGCGGCGCCTATTTTTACCCATTCTACAAACACGTCAAATTTCATCGAAATCGGAGAGTACCTCGCAACTTGGCCTTGTTAGCGTCAGACGCTTACACCGGTCTGTGTACGATGTTTATCTAAAGTTCGGTTAATAAAATCCGACAAATAAAAAAGAAAAAACTTTCGAATTAGTAACTCATGTGTGGTGTTAAGTATATAACTACACTATATTACGCTATATCTTGAATGAAATTCAACTTAGTCAATTCGGCAAATGAAAATTTATCAACTTGACAAAAACCGAAAAACTTTATAATTGTAATCGAATTTGGCTGATGTCAGGAAACATCTTCTTCTTTAACTACAAACAATGTATGTCGTTTGGAAATATCGTCTTTTTTCACGAGAAATTATTCGAGCATGATATAAAAAAAACTTCACCTTAATTAAAAAAATAATTAGAGGCTTTCTATTTCTTCGTTTTCTCAGGGCCTCTGCACCTGTACATTTGGCCCGGCCCTTTCTAATGTAACATTATTCTATCACTTCCTATATGCACTTCGCTAATATAACCAAAAACTTCCGTTGTGTCTACAGCCGTCTTAAGGTCTCTGCGAAAATCTCAACCAAAAGTTTACATACTATGTTCATGTTTAAAAGATTGATAATTGGTGCAATTAGTAATGAATAAAATTAAAAACTACGCAATATTGACTCGGTACTAGTAGATAATACGATGGATATAATTTATTGCCGTAAAATATATTTTATATTGTGTTTTTGATCTACCATTGCCAGTAAACTTTTTGCCGGGACTGTCCAGGCTTTGCCCCAATTGTTTTTTTTCCAGGCTTTGCCAGGCTTTGCACCAAAATTGTGAGGGCTTCCCATGGTTGTATCTTGGAAACTAGATGGTGAGTCATTCTCATTTTTTTCACATTATTCGTGATATCTTACTCTAGCTTATCCTCGTTTTTTATCAATTTCTTAATTTTAGTTTTGACGGTAGAATTAATGATGCTCTGTTTGCCCATCATAACGCATTTGTTACGTGTAAACCAAGCCAACTTTAAGTGTAACTATCTCAGGTTTGGGGTGGTCAAACTTATCCAAATTGCACAGATGTTTGGATAATGTATTAAATAACATATATGTCAAATTTCAACGATTTCTTAATTCAACTCTTCTGTGGAGGTGCTACCTTAAAGAAGAACAAAAATTGTCGCCAAAGCTGCGGGCAGTCAAATAATATTTAGAGGTCGCTCAAGCCTCCCAAAAAGTAAAGTTTTCATTTAAAAAATCGATTTTTTTCGTCCACTTCTCAACCATGAATTTAACGCTTTATAATTTTTAAATTAAGGGGTAAGGCCACAGTTGAATTTTCAAAAAATCGATTTTTTTCTCGCTAAAACGGTGCTTCATCATCATAAGAATAAGCTACTATTCGATTTATAGCAAGAACATTGTTTTCCACTGACTTTGAGCGTATAACGTAAGCCCACCTCTGGCACGGCTAGACGCGTTTTTCCCGAAACAGTTTTTTTTCCAATTGGCTTGACAAATAACTTCAACAATTTTCACTCGATTCACTTCAAATTTAAAAGTTATTTTCCCAATTGCATTTCGCAGAGAAGTACGTACGGATTTTCTGATTAATCGAAAACTGTTCATTTCATGAGCAGTTTTATACGAAATGTTTCACTGAAAATTCAAGTTCAGTTCAAATTCAAGTTCTAATACCTACAACTTTTGAATAAAACAATATATTTTAAATTCCGTGCGTACTTCTCTAGGTATTCCAATGTAGATTGACGAGAATTTCTCGTTTTTTATTCTAGGTAAAAAATTGTGGATGCCAAATGTCACGCCGCGGAGCGCCTCAAAAAGATAACGAAAGAAGATATTAGTAGTCGGCCATTTTGTACATTGAAACAAAAAACAAAAAATTCTAACAGCTTGATATTCATACTAAATAGATGTGTAATTAATTTTATGAGTGAATCACTTTTTCATACGAAAACAAATTGTTAAATTCGCACATGATTTTATACCCGTTGCTCTGGCCTAACACCTTAACCTCGCGAAAGCTCTAGCTGGCCGATGAATATTTACTGGTCGTTCAAGGTTTTCAAAATTTACAATTTCCGCCAAAAAACCAATCTCGCGTGCACTATGATTCCTTCTAGCATAAAAACAAAGTAAGCAGCGAAATATTACATTTTCCGAATAATTTATTATAATTATTTATATATTATATAAAGTGAAAAATATAGAACTCAAAATTGTGCCACCCTAATATATATATATATATATATATATATATATATATATATATATATATATATACATACATACACACACACACACACACATATATACGCTCATATCGCCCCCATCGTAGTTTCCTTGCTCCTGGTGGTGGTGTGGTCGTGCTCTCTCGCAGGTCGGCACTCGATCAAACGCACGTCTCGCCTACGCACTCGGCATATCGCTCAGATATATACCTGCGCTCGCTCGCTCGCCAATCGTATACGTATACCAGTGCGCGTGATCAGCATTAAACCGATTGTGTACCCCGTTTTGTTGCTGCTGATGCTGCTGATGCTGTCGTGCCGCCGCGGCTGCTGCTGCGCTCGTTTCCGTTTCGCTCTTAACTTCAAAATTCGTGTGCTCACGATGCCTCGTTTGCACGACGTCCATATATACGTATATCGTGGAGTAATTCCGAGGCCTCTTCTTCGTGAATCTTTCGTACGTGAGGGAATCAAATTCAAAATGTTTTTTCTTCGTCAATTCGCAGAAGAGTTCACCTTCAGCTTTTTCGGAGGATTATGCGTCTTTTTTGCAGCAAAGTCTTTAGGTTTGGCAATTCGACAATAATAATAACAACAATAACAACAATATTATACAATCCTCCACAATTCGCGAATATAAAGACGTCCAGGGCGACATCATTTTTTTTATATTTCGTTCTAGGGACGAACATGAGAATCGTTCTCAACGAAATTGGCGCTTTCGTGGATGCGTCCAAAAGAATTCTCGTATTTGCCAAAGTATACGCCGGCTGTTCCTCCCCTCCTGCCGGTCGTAAAAATCAATGGTCTTAATCATGACTATTCATGAGCTTGTTCTTTTGTTTTACATATAGGTAGTGCAATTTTTTTTCAACATAAAGACGAAACGTGCATACCTCATATATATATATATATATATATATATATATATATATATATGTATATATATGTATATATGTATATGTATATATATATATATATATATATATATATATATATATATATATATATATATATATATATATATATATATATATATGTATGTATATGTATATGTATATATACACACTCACATACATGCATTTATATATGATATCCGCCGGCACCGAAAAGCTTGTACAGGAAGTTCAATGCTTGCAGACATATATCCGGTATAGTAGGACACTCAAATAAAGCTTCTCGCCCTTTTTTTGTCTCTCAGCGTTTCGGGGGCGCGAACGATCAAGATTCTCTCTCTCTCTCTCTCTCTCTCTCTCACGCTGTTCTATGGAGCGAACGAGAAATGAGCCGACTATCCGACGACGACAAACAGAAGTATATATGATCCAACTTGAAAGGAACCGACGATCCTGTCGCGTGGGGAGAGAAACGGGCGACTCATGTATAGCGCACATGTGTATACGCATTTATGCATATATATATATGAAGGGAATTTAATATACCATGGATAGCCACTTACTCACCTGTCGGCGCTAACGATCGTCAGCCTTTCTAATTTCCGATTTATCGAACAATTCACATTTTTCGTGAGCTTTATTTATTCATGTATACATATGATAATGAAATTTGGTTAGCCTCACGCGAAATTAGGAAAATTCGCTCTCTCTCTCTCTCTCTCTCTCTCTCTCTCTCTCTCTCTCTCTCTCTCTCTGTCTTCCCTTTTGCTTCTGAAGAACGGTGCGGTGGCCGCGGCGAGTGTTTGCGGGAATCTCTCCTAGCCAAATATTTAAGCCCCTGTGCGAGAAGCTTCCTGTTCATACATATAGACGCACGGAAGGATACCGGAAGTTTTGCCAACTGCCGAAAGCGCAACTGAGCCCGAAGGCCCGAGAGAAGGCCACATAGCGCGAAATGTCCAAGAGACGAAAGTTCGGGCATTGAGGAGGCCACTACAGGTCTACATAGTCGTACTGTTTGAACGATCTGCGAGACTATTTTGGTTTCTCGTATACAGTATCGGTCCCCGGATTGGTCAGTCATCACAGGCGATATACCGCGCCGCTCGCGTTCGCCGTTCTCCGTTATTTCCCCGGGCTTCGTTAGCTGATTGAGTTAACTCTCCGTTGCCCTTCCCCCGTGTGTGGTCAGAGCACTGATTAGAACAAACTGACCGGCCTACGCGGCCTGATTGCGAGAGACAGATATCGTTTCGCGCGTGTACCACCGAAACCTGTGAAACTATGGCCAATGTATATCCCACTAAGGTATGTTTCGTATACATATATATATATATATATATATATATATGGAGAGGTTCATATGGAGACCGATTGTACATATCGCAGAAGAGGTATACATAAGTTTACAATTGCACTTAGAGTTGAATTTGTCTATTAATTTCGTGATGTATACAAAATTAAGGACGATATTTGAGATTTTCACTTTATATATGGAACGGTTAAAAGCGGGACCTTAGTGATGTACGCATTGGTACATATAGGGAGAAATAATTTATCAATATTTATGACCTTTAATTACAAACACAGTATTACGTAATGATTGCAAACAAAATGTTACAGTCGTATGTGTTTTTCATCTATACATATGTACGATATGCAGAATTATAATTACATTTTTTTGTTAACAGTCACGAAGTTACTGATAGTCACCGTCTTACTTGTTTTATTATGCTTTTTTTCAATCTGATTACATATCCACATTATTGAAGCCAAATTTCTTTTCCTTAATACTTGATGTTTGTCGACTACCACTTAGATTTCTCTGAGCGGCGGTAGTTTGTTAGTTCCAATACTCTCTTTAAATTCTTTTAGAAGGAATTTTTTTTCTTCTGGCGTCCAGCACACTCGCTTACGTTGCCCGTAGGGTAAAGCTGGATAAACAAAACATGAATGGTTTGGACGCCACATAAGATTCAGCAACGCTCTGAATCGTTGAATCAAGTCCGGATGGTGTCACCGTCGGTTGACGGTTGCTTTCTTTATCAATATTCGCCACTGTTGGAATCTCTCAGCTGAGATTTGAAATGTCCTTTAGACATAGGCGAATTAGCGCCGGCACCCATATGTACCATTACATATAGATGCGTACTTCTACAGGGTGTATCTCAACTACGTTTTTTCTGTTCGTGAGCATATAGGTCGTCTTTTTCCGAACAAAACGCTTTTTTTAAGTCGCGCGACAAAAATTGGCCGAGATAGCGTGAGAATAAGGTTCGACGCTGAGTAAACAATAGTACAGTAAACTGAGTAAACAATGGCACAGAAACATTCGCAACAATTCGCGAACAATTACCTGTTGGCAATTGTTCGCGAAACCTATTCATAATCTGCGAACTGGGGGATGAGCCTTTTAATTCATAAATAAACATTACTGAGCGATCTAGTCAGCTTAAAGAAAAATTACAGACCTTTCTTATTTGACACTAAAAAAAATGAGAAAAACAAAAAGAGTTGCTTGAACGTGGATTCGAACGCGAGCTCGGTCCAGCTTGCCGCCGAAACTACCGTGCCATTGTTTACTCAGCGTCAAACTTCACTCGTGAATATCATGGCCAATTTTTGTCGCACAGCATTTGAAAATATCGTTTTGCTCGGAAAGAGACACTCCATATGCTCACGAACGGAAAGGACGTAGTTGAGATAGACCTTGTATATGTAATGGTACGTATGGGTACCGGGCGCTGATTTGTAACGTTTCATACGAGGACCGGTACCCATACGTCCTATTACATATAGATGCGTACATCTATATGTAATGGTACGTATGGATACCGGTCCGCGTATGAAACGTTACGAATTAGCGTCGGTACCCATACGTACCGTTGCGTATAGATGCGTACATCTCTATGTAATGGTACATATGGGTACCTGCGCTAGTTCGTAACGTCTCATACGAGGACTGTGTCATTTACGGTCCTAGTGTTTACCTCTACAATGGGTAATTCAGATTTACGGGGAGATCGCAGCGATCGGTTGTGCTTTGAAACCATCATAACGGTTATGAGATAAGATTTGTCAGAATATACAAATGATCTGTCTTCTCAACTTTACATAATCATAGTGATCTATGGGGTGTGCAGGTACTCGATTCACTTGGGTACCCGATATTCGGGTCGAGTACCCGACGGGTTACGTTTTTGCATTACCCGCCACTATCGGGTACCCGAATTTGGACATCGGGTACCCTCAAATTTTGGGTACTCTTAAACTTCGGGTATTCGTAAACTTTGAATATCCGTAAACGACTCGGAGATCCGTATCTATCATTTATATTTATTTTCATCTAGGTGTATCGATCGAATAATGGGAGAAAACGAAAACTCGAAGAAGCCCATGAAACGAATAAATGATAATGCTGTAAAAATCTTTTTTCGTCTCACTTTTCTATTTTGTGTGTGTGTATGTGACGTTTCATACGAGGACCAGTACCCGCACGTACCATTACATACAGATGTACGCATCGATATGTAATGGTACGTATGAGTACCGGTCCTCGTATGAAACGTTACGAATTAGCGCCGGTACCCATACGTACCGTTGCATATAGATGCGTACATTTATATATATTGTTACGTATGTGTACCGGCGACAATTCGTAACGTCTCATACAAAGACCGTGTCAGTTACACTGAGAAAAAGAAATCGTTGAATGTGCAAAATGCATTTTGTCGTCTCGAAATTTTGTTGTTTTAACAGTTGCTCAGACATGCTAAATAAGCTACAGTTCACACCACTGAAACTATCAGTTAGATTAACAAAACGTTTGTTATGCCAATCAAAAATCAATTAGAACGTATTTAAAGATACTTGTTGTTAAACCAACTGAATTTTGATTGGATGAACGAATTTTTTTTGTCAGTGTACGGTCCTAGTTTTTACCTCTACAATGGATAGTCCAGATTTACGGGGAGACCGCAGCAACCGATTATGCTTTGAAACCGTCATAACGGTTATTAGATGAGTTTTGGCAGAATATACAAATTACCCGTCTTCTCAACTTTACATAATCATAGTAATGTACGTCGCTTATCATGCTAAAAAACATGTGTATTCTTTTCCTCGTCGATGTATTCTAAATTGTCGTTAAGGTTCACAGCTGACGTACTCGTATTAACAAATTCGTAACGTTTCATACGAGGACCGGTACCCGTACGAACCATTACATACAGATGTACGCATCTATATGCAACGGTACGTATGGGTACCGGCGCTAATTCGTAACGTTTCATATGAGGACCGGTACTTATATGTACCATTACATATAGATGCGTACATCCGTATGTACTGGTACGTACGGGTACCGGTCCTCGTATGAAACGTTACGAATTCGTTAATACATTTTTTAGCACGATAATCGAAGTAGATTACTAGGGGTGTGCGGGTAGTAGAATTAGTCGGGTCGGGTCGGGTAATTTGACTATGATTCGGATCGAGTACCCGAACTTTTCGGGTACCCATGATCGGACGGGTATACTCGAACTTTATCGAGTACTCGCCTCACATCGAGTACTCGATAAGCCATGTTGCCGAAACAAAATTTCAAATTTCGTGTCATAGTAGATAACGCCACGAAAACGTACCAAAACGGATGAAACAGACTCCAGCTTTATGTCCTCTACCCTTCGCCGATAGGTTGGAGTTCATAAGAAATACAAATAATTGATTTAATAATTTTAGTATTTTTGTTATGTGTATATTTACAATTTTTCCGGCCAACTTTTTTTAAGAGTCTCGCATTTTACGAAATACCGAGATATTTGAATGTCGAAAAACTAAAATACAGCAAGATTCTTCGTCGAATTTTCATTAATTCTGTCTAGTGCTAACTGGTAATTTCGGCGATTCTTTCTTCTTAATTTAATTTTTTTTCATTATAAAAAAATTCATAGAAAAAAATTGTTCTTCACACGCTTATATCTCTGAAACTAATCAAGATATTTTCAATTTTAAAACGTCAAATGGAAGCTACATTCTTCTCACTTCGAATAAACGCAGGGTGTTGAATCTTTATCTGTTTGGGTTTTTTCTCCATTTAAAACCCACGTTAAAAAATTCAAAACTTTAAGACGTTTGGCGGAACTAAAGATATTTATTGTAAATTTTTTTCTTTCGCACAAATTTTATACACCTAGATAAAAATAAATGTAAATATAAATAATAGATATGGATCTCCGAGTCGTTCACGGATATTCAAAGTTTACGAATACCCGAAGTTAAAGAGTGCTCGATGTTTACGCGTACCCAAAATTTGAGAGTACCTGATGACCAAAGTTGGGTACTCAATAGTGGCGGGTAATGCAAAAACGTAACCCGTTGGGTACACAACCCGATCCGAACATCGGGTAGCCGAGTGAATCGAGTACCCGCACACCCCTGTAGATTACTGTGATTATGTAAAGTTGAGCAAACCTCATCTAATAATAACCGTTATAACGGTTTCAAAGCACAATCGATCGCTGCGATCTCCCCGTAAATCTGGACATAATCGTGGCCATAGTTTTTTGTCGAGTGTACATTTTCGTACATGCCTGTTATATTATCTCTGGTCCCCGTAAATACCTTTCAATAAGTAATTCGGACGGTCCTCATTTCAAACGCTATAACAAATTGGGACCGGTGCCACTATAAACCGTTGCATATAGAAAAATACCGGGACCGTCCCCGTATGTGCCGAATGTCCCCCTATGAACCGCCACAGCTCCGAAATGGTCCCGGCATAAACCTCTCCACATATATATATATATATATATATATATATATATATATATATAAAGAAATGCACATACAAGTTAGTAGGTATACCGTTACCTAATATATATATATATATATATATATATATATATATATATATATATATATATATATATATATATATATATATACTCCAAGTTGCGAATTTACGGTGTAGAGGGTAATAATTGTAAGGTGGCCATGCTTAAGGGTCTGCCGCGGAGAATTCACTACCAAAAAAGATATTATATCAATCCTTTTTCAACGCTTCTTCGAAAAGAAACAGCGTATTTTTCTAATGTGTAGTGTTTGCTAGAAAACATGGAGCATTCTGCAAAAAAATCAAATTGTATTTTCAATTTAGCATAATGAAAATAATTAAATTCCGAATACGAAACACCGCGAAAAAAAAACTTTTAAAAATATACTTATATTCCATTTGTCCACTTCAAAAAGCATCTTGAATTATTTTTTTTCCGATGACGGGATACACAAAAAAAAGTCTCTCAGAAGTGTTCCGTATACGGAATTTAATTATTTTGATTCTGCTGTACTGAAAATGGGATTATTCTTTTTTTTCCAGAATGTTCAATTTTATGGGAAATTTTACTCATCACAAAAATACGCTATATTTTGTTTCGAAGGGAAGTGAAAAATCATGGAAAATCGTTTGATTCTCAGACGCAAAATCTCCGCGAAAGAGCCTTAAAATACATGTGGCCACCTTATAATCGTCACCCTGTATATCCGTTGGTCCATCTGAATGGATATTAACATATATATATATATATATATATATACCAGTTGTGTGTATATTGCTCTCGAAACTCTCTGAGGAGATTTTCGTCCCGTTCGCGTAAGCTCCCCCCGAGAGATCGAGCGAGGGATGAGAACTCGCGGCAACGTTAAACGTGACGAGACTACGAGAGCTTTCCGCGTCCCGCGAAACGTCCTATATATATCGCTGTATTGAAGTGCACGTACGTAGAAGCGTAGATAGAGGTCGAGAGCCCATAGACGAACTATGTCGACTCCTGGACATTAGTCCTTGGCTCCGGCTAGCCGATTCCTGATGCTTCGAAGATCCTCGCGGCGGGACCACGGGGCAGCTTGACTAATTGGCGATACTCCTCGGAGGAAATATCGCCCTCCTTTTCAAAACACACGCACACACACAAACGCGCACACATGTATAAATCCGTAAACGGGCAAGAGAAGATGCCTTGCATTTCTGCCAGGGGTAGTTGGGTGATCTCTTCTCCGGTCGAATTAGGTATCATCCGAGGGAACTAGCGGGTATGTATCTCTCTCTTTCTCAGTCTGTCTACCTCGCTGGTTTGATTCGGAGCTGAGAGTAGCGCACTTCAATGAAAATTGTCCTGCTACTTTTACTACTTTTCTTTCATAATTTTAGTTACTTTTTTTTTAAATACTATTTTTATTAATTTTTAAAATTATTTGTTTTTATTATTGGTGCTACTTATTTTTATATTATTACGGTAGTTATTTAATTTATTTTAGTTAATATTTATATAATATATCGCAGCTTATATCCCTGTTGGTTTATTTTAATTTTCATTCTTTTATGCTGGGGCATAAATGAATTTCTATTTTATTTGTCTCTCCCTCTCTCTCTCTCTCTTTCTCTCTTTCTCTTGATCCTTTAGGGCATAGGGTGGCCAAACTCTTTTCCAACCTAATTTCCCTTTTTTTGCTAATTAAAGCAAACAAGCAAGTTTGCTTTCGGTGTTACGTACAATCAAAGTTAACACTTATGTTTATTTGACCCAGCTCCGCAGGCCACAACACGACCTCCGGCGGGGGCATGCAGCCCGCGGCCCGCAGGCTGGCCACCCATGCTCCAGGGCAAGTCCGGGAGAAATGGCCCTACTAACTTTGGGGACCTATTGTCGAGAAGCCACGATGAATAAAACAACCATTTTAATCGCAAACGAAACTTTAATAACATTTGTTATCAAACCTTAATAACAATTACTCTCAAAATCAACAAATGTAGTCACATCAAACATTAAAAAAAAACTTACGATAGTCAATCTCTATCAGTGTTCGACAAAAAATCCAAAAGTTAGAAGCTATACATATACAGGGTGGACTATTTCACATGACCACCCCAAATATATCCGTTGCCTTAAGAGTGACGAAAACATACCCAAACAAAGCCAAACATACTCAACCAAACCTAAAATATTTTGGCGAAAAATCATTTCAAGGTCATGATGCCATAGGTCGTTGAATCCGTCTGAATATCAGCAATAACGTCTTAATATAAAAAACAACATGTTCCTATTTGAAAAATCATTGATGACCTTGAGAACGCAAAAACTATGACCTTGACAAAAATGAATTTTTCACCACTGTATCAGCCCTTTGAAATCAATCAAATTACCTCGTGACATTTTTTTCGTCACTCTAAAGTCAACGGAGATATTTGAGGTGGTCACGTTAAATGGTCCACCCTGCATATATGTCTGGTTCTCCCGAAATTGTCACTGCGGAGGACAACAAAATTTATAAACGAAAATATTGCACTTTCCCATTTCAAAATCGCAATTGACTTTAGTTCTAATCGATATAATATAATTCCCTATGGATCACACTGATTTTTCAGTTTTGAGGAATTTACCACGATTAAAAGAAATAGTAGGGCCAGAGGAATGATGAAAACCTATTCCTATCAAGTTTTTATTAGTTTATTAATATCTACTCCCTTTTCTCTGAATATTGATCTCGCTCTTTTTGTTTGAACTTCTCACTCCTTGCAGGATCCTGTTGAAGCCTCTCGTATTTCCGTCTTTCAGCTGTTTTTTCTACGGAGCCTTTCTTCTTTCGATAGCGTCATGGCGTTGTTAAATACAGCCTGTAGGCGTTGCAGTGTAGTTAGTGTACCAAAAATACAGTAATACAGCCACTGCACAGGGTGAAGCTGACAGTTATGGCGGCTAATTGCTGACGCTTGTCAAAAAAACACCTATCGTGCACTAACATTGTTTGTTTGCGACGGCGACATTGAAAGAGTATCGGACGAGGGAGTATTTACCGATAAAAGGGATAACAATTAATTTCAATGGAAAAAAAACATTTCAGTTAAAAAAAATTCACGAGACGAGAATCGAAACGAGCAGCTCGCGCTGTGCCATACAAATTTTGGATATTGTGCGTAAAATTAAACTCAACAAACGAACACATCTTGGTGGTAGTTAGATTGTACACTTTGGGCCGTTGTTATCAGCATCTTTGAGTCTTGATATCATTTGAATAAATACAAAATGTAAGATGATGGCTCATGGTAGCGGTGAGTCTTGTGATGCTGCGAATGATGCTCGCTACTGCGTAGCGAATCTCTGTGTTGCTACTGTCGCTGGGGATGGTGCCATAACTTATGCATAGGATATGCCCGGTGTGACTTTCGTGTGTATCGCTTCAATTATTTCGATCAGTTGTCGTCGTCTAATATCTTTCTCACTTTTTGAGGGTTTGTATATGAACTTGTAGTATAGGCATCACTTATAGTTCACTGGGTTATCTGGGTTATTGCATTTTGCACAGCGGAAGAGCTGTTCGTCTGATGAGTTAATTGAAGTGCATTTTCCGGGTTCGTGTGAAGCACTATACTTGACGTAGTGGTATATGAGGTTGCAATTTACACTCGCATGTCCTAGTCACTGGCATTTTCTACATACTCTACACACTATAATCTCGACCATCTGACCACATTTAAGGGGTTAACCCCACTTGCGATTTTGAAAAAATCGATTTTTTTTATTGCATTTTTTTTAAGTATAAGTATCTGAGAATATGTCCTGAAAATTTCAAGTCGATCCGAACAAAATTGACTGAGATATGAGCGTTGAAAGAGAAGAATCCGCGTTGAAAGAGCGGCGAAAGAGAAACTTTAAACGCGTTTTTCTCAAAATGGCATTTCTGAAGTCGGTGACCAAGATTACTCGAACACTAATAAACCGATCTTCTTGAAATTTTGCAGGCTCATTTAAGGGGGGATTGTCTTTTTTTCGCAAAATTTACCGCTTTTTGGGAATTTTTTTGTGAAGAAAGTATACAGCGGAAAACTAGTGAAACTTGGCATATAGTTTTATTGATCTGTTTACTACATACAAAATTTTTTTTAAACAATATCATCAAAAAATCCGCCTCCCACCCCCCTCGACGCGCGATGGTCCTTTTTTGATGATGTGCACGATTACAGCCTTCACGTTCATCCTGCAACAAACACCCAAAAAGCATTTTACTTTAGACACATATAGCTATCGTTCGATGAAGGGGAAAAAAAATTGACGATTTGGTGACGTTTTGAACTTGAAGTATCGATTTTTCGAAAAAAATTCATCGATTTTTTGTTATAAATAAAAAACTATTAAACGTATTGCTTTTTTGCTTCATCAAACAATAAAAGGATGTCAGCTGAGCATTCTGTCCAAATTTGAAGGCAGTCGGTTGAATCGTTTTTGAGAAATCGTGCACACCAAAAAAAAGGACCATCGCGCGTCGAGGGAGGTGGGAGGCGGATTTTTTGATGAAATTGTTTAAAATTTTTTTTGTATGTAGTAAACAGATCAATAAAACTATATGCCAAGTTTCACAAGTTTTCCGTTGTATACTTTCTTCACAAAAAAATTCCCAAAAAGCGGTAAATTTTGCGAAAAAAAAGACAATCCCCCCTTAATACATAAAAATGTAGTCTTTAATCGTTCGATTTTTTTTCGAAAAAAATGGCCGTTTTATAGCCAAAAAACGGCCGTTTTTTTCGTTAAAATCGAACCATTAACTTTGACTGTCCGCCATTTTGTGAAAAAAGAATATTTTTTAAAATCCTTCGATTAAAGACTAGTTTATACTTATATTTGACTAAATCCATCCGCATTTTTTTTTCAGATGATCCACTTCGCCGCAATGTTGGTCACCGCAAACCGTGTATATAAAAACATTATTTAATTGACGGCCATTTGCCACTAAACCATGTAATATTTTTCAATAAAAAAATTACCGAAAGTTCTTCAAGATGAGTTCTTTAAGATGGTATATTGATCGGTTAAAAAAGTTTTGTAGTTTTCATTAAAAAAATTCATCAAAAAGGCCTTTTTGGGCTACAATTGGGGGTAACGCCTCAAATAGAGTTTATATTTACGTCGGATATAAATTGTTATGGCATTTTTTAGGTTTTTTTTTCGTAATTAGGTGAGTTGATGTAGAAACGACTCAAATGTAGAAACATCTTAAGGCACTACTACAGCTACACGATATTTATTTATGAAAGGAATTAAGGTTAAGGAAATTAGAATTGTCAGCTTATGTGACAGCCAATAACAACACAGACAGCTGATAACAACGTATGCGCAAAACATACGTGTATATAGCACATGGTTGCTAGCTACCGCAGCGCCGCTTATGCGGAACCTTGTTTCAGGACACTTTTACGGACACGCTAGAACTCCGTATATTGGACTCCTTCCCTATAGTCTCCTTGGTGGAAAGTGTCACCATTAGCGAGGCAAAACATAGTACTTCATCTATCCACTGGAAGCGCTGTCACGTAGGGGTCTTGTGAATATAGATATATAGCAAATTTCGAGAAAAAAAACTGCTCCAATGCACAGCTGTTCGGACCTGGGTTTGATTGGCCCACTCCTACCTAGCAGCGGTTCAAGTGGCAGGAGCCAGAATTGCCATTTTGCCTCACTGTCTGAACTACTCCCCAACCTACAAGTTTCCAGACCCGTGCGTAAGACCGTGCACCCGTCAAAAAATATATGAACTGATTTACACCTCGCCAAAGGAATGATTGAGACAAACGGTTACAAAAATTCGTTATTTATTGTGGGGTACTGGTGCTTATTATTTTTTTTTTCAAGAAGTAATTAAATAAATGTCCAAAGGTTCCGAGGAATGTTTTTTTTTCTGATGTTTTTGAATTTTTAGTACCTCTTCAGCTTGCTGGTGTATCTGAAGTCTGGATAGTTACACTCCAGAGGAACGATTTTCATAGTCGAAATACGGCAAAAGAAGGATGACGACGATTGTTCTGCCAAATCTGTTGTGTAGGAAGATTTCGGAATATTTCAAACTGTTGTATTCGAAAAAAACCTACAAAGTAATCGAACAGATCACTGATCTATTCGAATCGAAATGATCATTTCGGGAGAATTGCCCAAGTATTAGGTTGGTAAGAAAGTCTTGCGACACAAACGACAACTTTTCTATACGAACATAGAATTTGATTAAGAAAACATTAATTTATAATAGGGTCTTCCTTTTCATCTACAACTCGCGTCCGACGCTCTGGTAAACTTTGAATGCGAGCCGTCGAGAAATCCTTAAGTCTTGAATTAAAAAACTCCTCAACGGTATTTTGAATATCCGTTTGATTATCAAATTGTTTATCATGTAAATGGTTTTTCAAAGCCCGAAATAAATCATAATCTGACGAGATTGAGTCCTGTGATTATGGTGGATATGGTAGTACTTCCCATTCTGATACAGAAATAGTTTTTTGTGTCATTTTAGCTACGTGGGGCCGACTGTTTTTATGAAGAAGGCGAACTTTTCTAAGTTTACGACCCTGTCCTCTAATCATTTCAGACAGCTTCTGCAATTGCGTAGAGTAGATGTCGGCATTTACTGCAGTGTTGGGCGGAAAAAGCTCATAACATGATAGGAAAAATATTTAACCGAGTACTTTAGTGTCGCACGACTTTCTTACCAACCTAATAGATGGGATATTCCACGCCATTTCAGCCAGCCCGTGACCCCGACCATTTTTGGTTTGGCTGATTTTATTTGTAAAATTGTACCTCATGAAAGGAATATGCACACCAAGTTTGAGATTTTTATCTATTCTCTTTTAGGAGTTATAATTTTCCAAAAAATGTCGCTTTCAGAAGTTTTGGAAACGTTTAAACGCTGATAACTCCTGAACTAATTGAGGTATTGACAAATCGCACTATATAATTTTTTTTCATTTTGAAGCATACTTTCGTTATAAAATATGAAAAAAAATGATCAATTATCAATGTCAACGTTTTGCTTGCTTCTAAAAAGAAAACTATTTTTTTGGGAACTATGGAAAGATGATTGCCTTTCTTTCAAAAAATTCTCCAACAAGAGTGACCTATTCTATGATTTTGAAGACTAGTCTCATCGTGGGCTCATTTTTCCTTCAATTTTTTTCGAATTAATCATATTTTTTTAAAACGATTTTTTATCATTTTCATGTTCACTAAACTATTAATAACTTTGTGATTTCCAATTCGGCTTCGACAGGCCAGAAATGGTTTATTTTTCATTTTTACTGAATTGAAAAAAAAAGTGATATCGAATAAACAATTTTGACTTGACATTTTAAATTGCGTGCCATTTGTTTATCACACATAACCTTCATGTTTGGACCTCACATGAAAACAAAAATATTCGTACTATTCAAATATATAATACGTTTTATGAATGAATTAAAATGTCAGGTCATTTTGAGACACCCTATAAATGAATGTGTACATGAAGGGACTGCATATCGCGAGTGAGGGATGGTTACCCGGGAGTTCATGAAGGCAAAGGCTCGACGCCCTCGGCGCTTAACCCTCTCCTATCCCTTTCTCCCGCTGTCTCTCTCTCTCTCTCTCCCTCTCTCTCTCTCTCTCTCTTGCTCTCAGTCTCTTTCCCCACGCCCCGTACGTCAGCCATGTTTTTTTCCATTCGAAGCGAGCGAGGTCCAAAGAGTTCTAGTTACGTGTATAGATGCATACGTGGGATATGAGTATTTACGTATGTGTAAGTGAAAAAGGGATGCATGAGTCTTGAGTGCATCTCCCTTTGGCGAACCTCTCAGCACCCACGATCGTGGCCCCTAATAAGAGAGCAAGAGGGTGTGGGAGGAAATGAAAGGGAGGTGGGAGGAGGCGGTAACGTGCTCACCAACTAGAGGCACGGAACTCTCGTGTTTCCTTTTACCAATTACCTTAGTTTTCTTCTGATGACTGCCACGAGCCCCGCAAGTTGCCCTCTCTCCGTCTCTCCTGCTCGTTCTCCATTGAAAGAGTAACCGATGCACTTATGACAACACGCCAACGCGACCTATGGACTCTGAAAATCTGGAGAGCGACCGAAGAATTCATAAAAGCAATGGCGGAACTTTGCGTAGAGAGAGATAGAGAGAGAGGGAGATGGAAACAGAGGCAGAAGTTGTCATAGACGGCATAATTAAAACAAAATAAATTGCCTCGTCAAGTCATACGAGCAGGAATAATTTCTGTCGTAAATGCATCAACGAGGTTCTCCTTCTGCTTTGTTAAAGAAAAGTTTTATCTCCTTTTTTTTAACATTGTTTTGCAGCTTCGGAGACACTCTAAAAGCGTTGTTTCGAAATTCTCCCAGAGGAGACCCGCGGCATATATATATATATATATATATATATATATATATATATATATATATATATATATATATATATATATATATATATTGGGAGTACAAATAATTCTCTGCCGTTTTTATTAAAGATTGGGATTTATTGGCAAAGAACGGTACTTTATGTTTTATTCAAAGTATTGTCCATCGCTAGCCACTACTTTTTCCCACATTTCTGGCACCATATGGATACCGCGTCGGAATAACGCTTCATCTTTTGAGGCTATCCACAAATCGACCCAATTTTTGGTACCTCCATATGATGTGAAGTGCTGCTGAGGCAGACCGTGCGTCATCGATCGAAACTAATGATAGTCAGAGGAAGCAATGTCTGGTGAATACGGCGGGTGGGGTAAAACTTCCCAATTGAGTGTTTCCAAGTAGGTTTTGACCGGCGCCGCAACATGTGGGCGAGCATTATCATGCAGGAGAATAATTTTGTCGTGTCTGGAGCAGTAGTGGGCACGTTTTTCCTTGAGTGCTCGGCTGAATCTCATCAATTGTGTTCGGTAGAGAGCCCCAGTAATGGTTTCGTTCGGTTTGAGCAGCTCACGGTACACGACACCAAGCTGATCCCACCAAATACACAACATGAGTTTTCTTCCATGAATATTCGGCTTGGCTGTCGATGTTGAAGCATGGGCAGGTGGTCCCCATGATTTCCTCTTCTTTGGGTTATCCTAGTGGATCCATTTTCCGTCACCAGTGATTATACGATGCAAAAAACCCTTTCGCTTATGCCTGGCAAGCAGCATTTCACAAGTGCAAAATCGGCGTTCAACGTTTCTCGGCTTCCGTTCATATGGAACCCAAATTCCTTGCTTTTGAATCATTCCCAACGATTTTAAACGATGTTAAATTGCTTGTTGAGTCACTCCCACTGTAAGTGCAAGTTGTTCTTGCGTTTGGCACGAATCTCCCTCTAATAATACTGACAATACCGCGTCTTCGTACACTTTCGGCCTTCCGCTACGTTCTTTGTCTTCGACGTCAAACTCACCGTTCTTAAACTTTTGAAAGCACTCACGACAACTTCTCTCATTTGAAGCAGCCTCACCATATGCTTCTACAAGCAATCGATGCGCCTCAGCTGCACATCTCTTCAAATTAAAGAAGTTAATCAAAAGTTTCAGCTCAAGACAACGTTTTCGCACGAAAAAATTATGTGATGCTGATACAAAATCGTCAATATTTCAAGGTTACGGTCTTGCCGTCCAACCTTACGATATGACGTTTTACATCGGACAATTTCAACCATAACCTCGTGGTGGGGCCATCTTTTGTCAAACGGCGGAGAATTATTTGTACTCCCAATATATATCGCGTGCATTACCGTGCGGGGTACTTGCGCCGACTTCTCGCGCGGCCGCGATGAAAATCGTGACGGACTTGGTTACGACGGAAAAAAGAGAGGACGACGAAAGAAAGAGAAAAACAAAAAAAATCGTACCTTCATGGGGAACACGGTGCACGGTATGTGGGGAGTTGTATCGTCCGGAGAGTCTTCGTCGCGCGTTTTCTCATCCATATCATAATTCATAACTCGTAAAGTTGAGCGATTCTCTCCGGTGCGCTTTGGTCAAGACGTTTATTGCCTCTTCGTGCGCTACCAGTTTTTACCTTCTCGCATTTTTCGTTAGACATATATATATAGCGAGAGAGCAAGAGCCCAGCTCGAGCGAATATTCATTCAATTCTTTGCTCCCCATTCCTCTTCCTCAACCCTTTGGCAGCGTCTCCAGGGTTCGGATTTTTTTTTTCATTCATACCGACCAAGCGCGTCCACGGCCTTACAGCGTTGACCTCGTCACCCCGAGGCTTCTTCACGCGCCCGCACCCGCTAGCGAGAGGTCCGCGAGGATGAACATTGCGTTATAAAGCTCTTGCGCTCTCTTTCGCAGCTGCGTCTCCTTCTGTTGCTCTTCTTTTTCTTCTTCTTTGATTCGAGTCTTCCATTCAGGTCTGGAAGATGATGCGACCACGATACCGAGAGGGAGATCGGTGATCTGCCCTTCGTTCTTACGCACAGACGTATTTAAACCCACACGCACACACACACACACACACACACACACACGCGCGCGCGGGCGCACACACACACACACACACACACACACACGCACACACACACACACACACACACACGCACACACACACACACACACACACACACACACACACACACACACACACACAGAACATATACGCATAAGTATAGAGGGCTATCGTTTGGCCCCTTGAATGGCCGAGAGGGGAAACTCTCGCGAGCAATTTTGATTGTCCTTACTTTTCATCGTGTCGTCTATAGAATTCCCTGACACATTTAGATCGTCTCGCCCGCTGAGAGGTGACCTTTCATCGATCTTTGCTCCTCGAAGCGATGAGAAATTCGCGCGAAGATCGCGACGTCGTTGTTCCTCTGGTTCACCAGAATAATAAATATATATATACATTTTTAAATAATAATAATAATGCAATTTTTATTACAAGGAATCATTTCATTGATACATTTAATAAATAGAAATAATAATAATGACCATATTGTAATTTTCCAAATAATAATTTGTATAACTTCAATGACTTCCTTTTATCATTTTAATGATCGAATTAGTTATCAAATTATGCAATATAATAATAATTTTATTAATTAATTTGAATAATTTCAAATAACTTCTTATAAAATAATACTTTTTCTTTTTATATAAAAAGAAAAAGTGTTTACATTCCGATTCTCAAACGACAGGCTTGCAAGAACCGGAAGCCCACGAAGTGCGAAGCAACGAC
>OY723395.1:15578054-15588054 GCA_963210295.1 Ophion ellenae
ACAGTCACTGATATGTATGATGAACACCCTCGTTTGTAATCTCGATGTATTTTGTAGTTTTTCTAAAAAAAAATCCCCAAAAAGCCTATTTTTTCGGCCTCTTGAGTGGCGTAAGGCCTTAATGCTCTTTCCCATTTTGCCCCAAAACTCTAACTACGGCATAATATCCGAATCAATGGATCAATCGTTCTCTCCCCCCACCCTACCCCCCCGCCGGGAATCCCTCCCTCTCCATATTTTATTGGCCCTGTCAAGGCACTCGAAACGATCCCTATCCGTGGTGGTAAACTCAAGAGATTCTTCTTCCCGCCGTGCGCGCTTTTCCTCGCGACGAGAATTTCCTGTTACTTCTCCTTCACTCCTGTCGCTCTCGACGCGCGATTTTCCCATTGCACGAATGGATACGAAGTACGCGTGTGCGGGTTGAGTGGTCCCATTGGTATCGAGGCTTTTGGCGTGCCTGGTATATTACGCAAGGATATTCGGAAAATCGAGAAGACACGTAATCGTCGTGACAATGAATTGGACGGAATCGATAGGGGCGATAAATAATCGTGCTATTGGCCTAATACCCGGACACAACTTTATGCTTGAGTGTGTGTCCATTTATGGATATATATATATATACATGTTATATATTATATACGAGGAGACGACAGCGAGAGGGGTTGCTCGCGACACCCTTCCGACGTTGTCTAGCTGCGTCCGGTCCGCGCGAGAGAATTTCTCCCCTGTCATATGTATATAGAACACGGGATGTACCGCACCCGACCCCTTTGTATCATTATTTGTTAGCAATTTTCCAAGCTGTCGGCGTATATATACTCTCGCGAAAGCCGCGTGCCGCCCGATTCGCCGCTTCCTGCTCACTCGCTCTATCTCTCTCCCCATCACAGACATCGCACCCTGTTCCGTCTTCCCTTATATATATATATATATATATATATATATATATATATATGTGGATAAACGAGAGTAGTATACGACGACGTCTAACCCATACCAATACGGAACGATCGTTATTGCGGTCATTGTCATTGTAATTTCTCCTCACGCTTTGGGAATGACGGATAATACGATTGCGTATGTGTCCAAATGCTTCTGTTTATTCGCGGAGTGTCAGAAGAGGGAGAGAGAGAGAGACAGAATGTCTCCGCGGTTTCGCTGATCGGCCGTGAATTGTAACCGCTAACACGTCTTTGATATCTTGTTCCTGATATCGAGTGTTCAAAAAACAATCTTTCCCCATACATGTAAAAATTAATCCATATACACACGTAGGTATATAAATTAATTCGGGTATTGATAAATGATATTAATTGAATTAATTTTGAACACACACACACACACCCACACACACATATATGTGTGTGTGTGTGTGTGTGTGTGTGTGTGTGTGTGTGTGTGTGTGTGTGTGTGTGTGTGTGTGTGTGTGTGTGTGTGTGTGTGTGTGTGTGTGTGTGTGTGTGTGTGTGTGTGTGTGTATATATACACACACACACATACATACATATATATGTATGTATGTATATATATTAACATATATCGTAGTACGTGATTAACGGCACAAGTATGTCACGGCCAATTCCAGCACATAGGCCCTTAAGGCAGTAGTCTGCTTTACAGGGTTCAAAAAATCGATTTGAAGAAGAGGCAGGATTATTGTATGGCCCGGGGATAGCTGATTAACATCTAATTAGTGTAAGTATCCAAAAACTTATATTTTTTTGGACCGAAATCTTTAAAGCCCGTTTTCTCGAGTTTTCATTTTCACAAGTTTTAGAAAACGGGGCCGGCGATAGCAAAAACAACATATGTCCGATCGAAAAAAATTAAGTGATCTAGCTTCAGTATTAAATTATCTTCTATTTGAACTAAAAAAGTTGGACAAAAGTACCGTTTAAATTACTTGTTTTGCAACTTAAAGTGAATTTTTTTTTTTTTCAAAAAAGTGCATTTTTTTCTTCAAACTTCGAAAAAATTTGGAATTTCATCATTTCTTCGGTATTTTTTTAGTTCATATAGAAAAGGAACTTATAAAAACTAAAAAAAAATTTGGTTCGACTGTTTCCGATGCATCGCACGACCTCCATCACCGGCACCGATTTACAAGTGCAGACTCCAGGCGCCCCAGAAAAATCGTTACAACTTTGAAAAATTTCAATATTTTTTAATAATAAAAATTGTTTTTTAAAGCTTGAATATAATACACTATCATCTCAAAATTTCGTTTACCGCATTCATTTCCTCCCCTTTCAAAAAAATTGCTGAAAAAACGCTTTTTTTCGGCTTCCAAAGCGGACTACTGCCTCAAGGGAGAAATCGATCTCTCGTTTCATTCTAATGCTTCTTCTTTTTCCTCGATTCCAAGAGTAGTTTAAAAATCATGAGTAATAAATATTAGTGAGTCGAGTCGACGAGACAACGAGAAGATAAACTTTCCTGAAAAAAAATAAGGCAACAGAACGAGAAAGAAATCTCATCGTGCCCTTCTTCATCGCATTCTCTGCTAACTCCGCCGTGGTTAATTCAAGAATCAATATTTTCTAGGAATTGCTAGCGAAAGGATGAAAAAACGTACATGTCGATTGTACATACACACGCATAAATGAACATATATATATATATATATATGTACGAGGGTTTGTATACAAGTGAGATGGAAGGAATTGTGAAGAAAAGAGCCGGGTATCGATGTCGCGAAGGGTCGATTTCGAGAGTGGTTGTATATCGTTTGTACGAGTGAACGAACGAGATCTCTCACTCTCCCTCTCGCTCCTTCGATATATATATATATATATATATATATATATATATATATATATATATATATATATATATATATATATATATATATATATATATATATATATCCCATGGCGTATTCTATACCGTCGAGAGTTCGGCTTAGCTTAGATCTGTAGCTGCTGATTCTTCTACACACACACACCCACACACACACACACACACACACACACACACACACACACACACAGAGAGAGAGAGAGAGAGAGAGAGAGGGAGAGTAAAACAGCATCCCTAGCAAACGGGCGATCGGTTTCTCCTTGGGGTTGCGCAAGGCAGCAGGGAATTCATGTTTATTGACACAGGAAGTGATTGCTGTGCCCGTGGGTCGAGTAGGGCGAAAAGGGGGTGGGTTGGGTAGGGGGTTCACGGTGCGCCACAGGGGAGCACTCCTCGTCGTTCATCGGGGTCGTCTGGCTCTTCCGACTCTCTCTCTCTCTCTCTCTCTCTCCCTCACTCTTACGCCCTGACTCTATTTGCTCGTATTTGCACCGTAATCCCATGATAAATTACGAAATGGCCGCGAAGCAGGATAAGCTCTATTAATTTTGTGTTATAAAACGGGGGATTTCCCGTCTCCCCTGCCGCCCCCGCCCGGACACCCGAAAAATAAAGACAGCGTAGGACTCGTCGTACTTCGTGCGTATCGTTTCCTCGACAAAAGTATATACGGATCTCGAACCCTCCGATGAGCCGCTTGAGTCTCACGTACCACGAGACCGTACGAAACTCGATATAAATTAATACCTCGCGGTAAACGGATCAATGGTTTACGTACGTCGTTTTTTTTTCTTCTCGTTTCCGCTTTTGGAGGTGTAATTCCGCGATGAATTATTGACGAGTGAGGCCCTGCGCGGAGAAACGACCGAGCGTTGCGATGTATATGCTCTATTAAGTTTACGTCACGTTGTAAACGTTGCTGTAACCCGCGCACCGATGCCCGCCTCTCAAGCGGAAGATCATGCCGCACCGAGGACGCGAACTTTTCGTAACGCGAGACGAGCGCACGGGGCTTTTATTGCTTGTTAAGCCGTCGCCGACTCGAGATACCGGGCGCTGCTAACTCTCGTGAGCATCGCCTCAAGGAGCCATATATTTAATGTATATGGAAAAAAAAGATATTTTGAACCCGTTATATTTATTTAATGTTAGCTATCAACACACCTGGCTGTTTTGAGAACGATTATCGACGTCGAATGTCTTGAAAGATTGTTTTTATTTTTCTTATTTTGCCTATATATATATATATATATATATATATATATATATATATATATATATATATATATATATATATATATATATATATATACATATAGGTTTTATTTTTTATTTTCCTGATTTTTTTTTGTAACATTGTGCCCCATGAAAGGAGTATCCACACCAATTTTTAGATTTTTTATCACTTCTCTGTCAGCAGTTATCATTTTACAAAAAATGTCGATTTCGGTAGTTTCGGAAACTCCTGAACTAATTGAGATATTGACAAATGTCCACATATAACTTTTTTCACTTTAAAGCATACTTTCGTTAAAAAATATGAAACAATGATCAACTATCAATGTCGAAGTTTTTTTTGCTTCTAAAGAGAAAATTATTCTTTTAAATATGATTACCGTTTTCTATTTTTTTCAAAAAAATCTTTAAAATAGAGTGACGCATTCTATGATTTTAAAGATTAGTCCCACCGTGGGCTCATTTTTCCTTCTATTTTTTTTTTCCGAGTTAAACATGTTTTTTCAGAAGATTTTTATTATTCCAATCTCCAATAATGCTATTAATGATTGGGCATTTTCAATTCGCCTTCGACAGGCCTGAAATGATTGATTTTTAAATTATGTTGAATTTAACGAAAAAAAAAATTGTTTTGGATGGCAAATTTTTTTTTTTTCGTTAAATTGAGCATAAATTAAAAATACACCGTTTCAGGCCTGTCGTAGCCGAATTGGAAATGACAAAATCATTAATAGCCTTTGGGAGATTTAAATGATAAAAATATTCTCAAAAAATATGATTAATTGGAAAAAATAAAAATAAATACAACGAAAAATGGGTCCAAGATGAGACCAGTCTTTAAGACTTTCTAAAATCATAGAATGAGTCATATTATAAGTCCTAAAAGAGAAGAGATAATAATAAAAAAAATGGTGTGGATATTTCTTTTATGGAGTACAATTTTACAAAAAAAAATCAGGAAAATATAAAATGGTCTCGGTCACGGGCTAGATTAAATGGCGTGGAATGTCCCACACAGACACACACACACGCACACATACACACACACGAGCGCGTGCACGCGCCCGTGTGTGTGTGTGTGTATATATATCAATCATGTCCCATATAATTTTTACGCTCCCTTTTTGAAAATCCAATGCGAATTTACGGGCTCGTTAAAACGCGTTCTCTTATTTTGCTAGTGCCTTTACTATCCTGCTCTCTCCCTCGCTCTCCTGCCCCTCTCTGACATATTATATATATACAGATATATATAATATGTATATATATATATATATACCATTTTTCACGAAATTACAGCTATTCAAAAATCAATGAAAAAATGTTGAAATTTTACTGTTCCCTTAATTTTTGTAATGTTTAATTACAGTGTTTAATTTTTTAAATAACTTTTGAGTATATATATATGTATATACTCATTACAAAAAGTAAAGGAACAGTCAAATTTCAACATTTTTTCATTGATTTTTGAATAGCTGTAACTTCGTGAATAATGGTCGTATCGTAAAAAAATGGGGTTTTAAAGCTTGAAATCTCTAGTTTACGAATCTCAGCGGTAATTTTTTTCTTAAGCAGCACGCTTGGCGTCAATCTAAGAAATAGCGCGAGGCAAACATTTTCGATTTTTTTTTATCGTCTACGGGCCCAAGATTTGTTTTGAGCTTGATCAATACGGGTGTCGCTTAGCCTGATTCTTCAGCTTAAAAGCGGTATTTTTTGGACCTCTGTACGACCATTTGTCGCTGAGATATCGGCGTTTAAAGAAAAAAGGAGCTTTTTTCGTAGATCATCAATATCTCATGATCGTACAGCGAGCTAAAGGTGGGTTTCGTAAATTGGAATAAATTCTCTAAAACCACCTTTTGGTACTGTAGAGATTTTTTTCCTTTAATATTGATTTGAAAAAGTACGAAAAAATGACTTTTTTCCCGTTTTGGAAAATCCACGTCAACTTTGCAAATATTGCGAAAAGGACTTTTATTTCTAGTTTTTATTTAGTTCAATACATGCCCAGAGACCCCCCACCATTTAAGAGGTATCGGCTGAACCGTTATTTTTTACCGAAGCGTCAAAGTATTATCAAAAATTAAAGGAACACTTTTATTGTTCTTTAAATGTCAATTAATGATGATTAAAATGAAAAAAAATTACCGGTGAGATTCGTACACTACAGATTTGAAGCTTAAAAACGCCATTTATTTTTTACGACATGACCATTTTTCACGAAGTTACAGCTATTCAAAAATCAATGCAAAAATTATTTTTTTTGCTGTTTCTTTAATTTTTGTAATGAGTGTATATATATATATTCTGACTTTTTGCGTACAACGAAATTAATAGACAAAAGAAACAGAAACTATGATCTTTACAGTCAAGTTATGCAAACCAAAGAGAGCCACCTGACGGCGTCATTAAATTAATTCGCGCTCGCGAGCATCTCCGTCGGTGGACTCGAAGATTTCTCTCGTTCCTGCTGCTCCTATATACTTATGTATATGTATATGTATATGTATATGTATATATATATATATATATATATATATATATATATATATATATATATATATATATATATATATATATATATATATATATATATTCATGATATACTGGTCGGCCCTCGGCGCAAATCAGAGCGTCATTCAATTACGCGAACACTATGCGCCGTGTGGCAGCTGCACCACTTGGCGTTCGGTTTATTCACTCAAATCCTCGTTCTCATTTTTATTTGATTTTTTCCTCTCGACGCAAGTCCCGCGAGGCTAAGAACTAAGAAAGTGTGGGGAAGGGGATCTTAAAAGAAGAGAAGGAGGCTCGAAAACAAGCGCGTTATCTTTTGCTCCCAGACTTTCACGCAAGGGTACATAATATATGCACGCGCCAGAGGAAAATCTTATCTTATCGCCGGGAGATATGATAAATTAATCGACATTAAGGTGGAGCGAGAGAGGGACAGAGAGAGAGAGAGAGACAGCAAAGAGTTGATCGAGATGCTGGGCTCGGAAAGGACTCGGGCGTCATCTGCGTGATCTGAATTGCGTCGATCTATCAAGGGCCGAAAAAGCGGACTCGCCATCCTGACCCGAAACTCTCGGTCCGCTTTATTTATCTCTCGAAGGAGCGAGAAAAAGAGGACGAGTACATTTGTAATAATAATAATAATATATATGTATCTGCTGGACCATTTTGCTCCGTGGCTAACTCGACGTCTCGACGTCTCCGTCGTTTAAATCTTGGCGGACACTCTCGTTGCTCCTCGCCCTCCCCACTCTTTTCCGCACTTCTTATACTCTCTCGGCTCGTCCTTCTGAAAGTTCGAGGCTCTCCCTCGCGGAGAGAGAGAGAGAGAGAGCGAGAGAGAGAGAGAGAGAGAGAGAGAGAGAGAGAGAGAGAGAGAGAGACTGCTGCAACGTGTGTGCACGCTCGACGTCATTAATAATCCATCGCCCTTCTCCTCTACTCGCACACCCGGACTTCGTAACAATAAAGAGGACCACGATTTCCGAGTGCAAGAGAAGAGACGGCGGATACGCTGTCCACTTCGTGTATACCACCTCGAAACGCATACATTTGAACGTTATCGCGATAAAAATAAATTCGAGTAATGCGGACAGGGTGCATACCTCATCTCCAGCACCGCCCTCGCATGAGAAAATATTCTCCGTTCTTATTGAAAAAAATCCACGAACGAATAACGTTTCACTTCTATATTTCGCAACAAGCTCGAAGTTGTTGCAATTATAAATTATCGCAATCTCCGTATTAATTTGACAGCTGACGAGTATCGAGAAACGTATCGCCCGCCCCCCTGCCCAAAGTGATTTGCGATCGAAGGGTTCATCCCGGACCGGGAAATAAAAAAAAACGTCGTTTGCTTGTATATAAACCCGACGACAATGACGACGAAGTTTTGGCGTGCGAGATTGCGACGACCCGCACCTTTCCCTCTCTCGCCGCTATGTACGAGGAATTCAGCCCTCGTCGCAGGACTTACATCTTTTTCCGCTGTTGCGCGGACGCATAAATAAAATGGTCCAGCAGATAGAACAGCCGAAAAAACGACAGGAGTCGATCTCTCGCATACGAGTGTCTATATACATTCGAACAGTAAGCTATATGTATATGTATATATATATATATATATATACATAAGAAGAAGGATAGACCGCAGATCTCGTTGGAACGTTTCGACTCTCACAATTTTTCTACATGTCCTTTTTAGGGGCCTCCGAAGATCTCATCTCGGACGTCTAGGCGCCGCTCTTTTGTCTTAGCTAAATAGAACACGCGTTCCTGCGCGTCGCTATCCTTTCGTAAAAATGTTCGAAATCTGTCCCGTCGCATAACCCTTCGGACGATCGCTCTTTCACTCGCTATAGTCATACATGCGTGTGTATATATGTACATACATAATCATGAGTATCTACGGCTGAAGTTCCAGTCGAACGAGTTTCGAAAAATCTTTCTAGCTGATCTATATTTCGGTTGCCTGTAACACACTCGTATGTGTGGAGACACATACATGTTCACGTATATTTCAATCGAATTATAACGTATCCTTCACTGCCGTGTTCTGTCTCCGCGGCCAAGCAGCCGCTTTCGCGCGTGATCAAACGGCACGCTGATGTAATTATTGATCGCTAATTGATCGCTGATCGACGAAATTGCTCGGGCGAGATAAGCCACTGATCGATCGGGATCTGCTCGTTCGCCGTCTTTATACATGTATACATATGGCGCGGGAACGGCAGCAGCATCCCGACTCGTCGGATACCTGACACGAACAGTTCGCGTATGTGTGTCTGTGCGTGTGTAGTGTGATCGTACTATACACACATTTTTCTCTTCTCTCTACGTTTAGTTTAGTTTTTTGTTTTCATTTCTTTACTTGTTTTTATTTTTTTTGCATTCTTCTTTGTCGAGAGACGAGCGCACTAAAGTATGGAATGCGTCTGCACCTAGTTTGCCCAAAAGTGACACACCTGAAGCATAATAAAACGATCAATCAATCTCACTCTATTTTGTTCTCTTTCATTTTTGTCTCGTTTTGTATAGCATTTTTTCCTATACTATGTTACGCTTTTATTCTTATGTACTTTTATCTAACTATTATTGATTTTTATATTTTTATTTCGTACGTTATATGTATCTGGTTGCCTAAAAGTTTATACCAAGGCCTATAATAAACCATCAATCTCTCTCTCTGGCCCAAGCCACTTGCAACGTACTACCCGTCTTTCGATGCGTGAGAAACGTATTCTGTTTTGTTTCTAATTTTTTTTTCAAAAATATCACAGTACACGTAAATGCGCGTCCTGTTTCACTATAATTCGCGCGCCTCGCGTATCGACTTCCCACGAGAGAACTATTTTCATCAGGCGCGTACAGTCCATCGTGAAACGTACGAAATCATCGATACTGTCCTTTTATTCTCCACTATCCATTACTTTGATTTGACGGATAGTAATTCGATAAACTCCAAGTGAACGAACAAAAAGACATGAAAAAAGTCATCCGATCAACAAGCTTGGCGAGTATCACATTTTTACGCACCGTAGACATCGAACAAGCCATTCTCTTTTGATCCCACGGATTCGTTGTCACACGGATTATGAAAGATCCAGCGATGTAGGCTATTGGAGCCAGCACCCTTTGAATTTTGGATACGAGTGTACTGGAGTGTGGTATTATACGTCCTTAATTAGCTGACCGCTCTCTCGACGTAAAAAGCGCGAGGGGAAAAGTAGTCATCCGTGTGTGTCTCGATCGCGTCGTCTAGGACAGGAATTTCTCGGCACCCTGTACGTCTGTCTGGCCCTTGACGTTTCTCACACACACACACACACACACACACACACACACACACACACACACACACACACACACACACACACACACACACACACACACACACACACACACACACACACACACACACACACACACACACACACACACA
>OY723395.1:15590554-15598054 GCA_963210295.1 Ophion ellenae
TAAAAAATGTTTTGGTGTTCAATAAAGACCGCTTAGTCAACATACCAAATATCAACATTCTATGTTTAATACTTTTCGCATAAAAAATTGGTGAAAAATCGGACGTTTTTTGGCCCAGCAAAACCTTCCCTCAAGCAGTGCTCTGCATGGCCAATACTCGGAGCGGCGACGACTTAGCCGCGCACCGACTGGCGCATCAACCCGCGAGCGCAAGACCAATGGGGAGGCCGGGGTTCCAAGTGCCCACTGTCGTCGAATATCCATAAGTACGAATGTCCATAAGTCGAACATACATAAGTCGAATATCCATAAGTACGAATATCCATAAGTATGAATATCCATAAGTGAGTATAGAGTAATAATGAGTGCCGGAAATGGCGAGAGGTAGAGATAAGTGAGTTTGTTTGGGTTCATTTTTTGGGTGTTTGCTTGGGTTTGTTTGTTTTTTGTATTTGTTTGGGTTTCCCCTATACTCACTTTTTCTCTACCTCCGGCCATTTCTGGCACTCATTTCTACTCTATACACTCTTATGGATATTTGCTTATGGGTATTGGCACTTATGAATATTCGACTTATGGATATTCGACTTATGGACATTCGACTTATGGATATTCCACCCCAATCAAAGTACCGGGGGTACTTTGTTCCGATACGCATAGCTTCGCAAACAATAGAAATAGCAATAAGTGTCAAGTGCATCGCAAAACGTCATACCATCGCGCTGTTTTGGCAGCCATTTTCGTGACTCCGGGACGACGAGTAAGAGGTGTCGTCGCTTGGAGGAACAACTTGCCACCTGCACTTTGAACCCCGGCTATCCCTACTTCTGAGACCTTGGGTGTAGATACTTGAGTACCTAATAGTATGTGCACCAGAGAGTCGGAAGAATATGGGGCCGTCTATACCGGTACGGGTATTCCACAGTTTCTCCGTACCATCGGCAAATGCTGTCCAGTGTAGCTTAACCCTAGGACCCTACACTATCTGTACGAAACAAATAACCTACACTGGGGTTACGCACACCCCAGCACTTCAAATTGACGCTGCTAGCGAACTGTTGGGCGGAGAGAGATTTTTTTTAAATTGAACGCTCGAAAACTTACGAATACAAAAGGCTTTGCGAGAAAAAGCTAATATGAATTTTTCGCCATGAAAAATGGAATTGAACAAAGCAAGAAAAAAAATTTTGGCATAACTCACTAAAAATAATTTAAAAAATCATCTCACTTTTTGTACGCGTATGTTGGACAATGTTTCGTTGATTCTTGAAGAAGACCGAATGGATGAAGCTTAAAAAAAATATAAACAAAAAATCGAAGTTCTTGAAGAATTTAACAAGGGGTAAAGGTGGCACTTTAAAAGAAAATTGAATATGTTTCGGCGTGGTTTCGTGATGGAAAAAGTGTACTTAAGTGGTAAAAAAATGATTTTATGTAAAAAAATAGTGTTTTCTAGCTCAAAAAACATATTAAATGATATTGAGCTGATTATAAAAGAATTTTTTTTTAAATAATACATGTAGCCCAAGGTACATGATACGGAATCAGGATTACATAATAATATTGAACGAATCACTACAGGTATTTTGACATGGGATATTAGGAATGAAAGCAAAAAAAACGTATACTGTAGTAATAAATGCAGAAATGTAGATTTGGTCGTTGTAAATTCAGTTCGGTGCGTCTCGAGAGTACTGCATCGGGCGATGATCTTGGCAACGCGGGAATCGGCATTCAAGGTTTCATTAGGTGACAAAGGACACCACGTTACAACTTCGTTCCTTACACTGGTTCCGGCCGATGTAATGCGAGCGCGAGGAGCAGGAAGGTCAAGTGACCATTCGTTTCGGATTTTCCCGTAAGGAAATTTACTCCGAGTACCGTCGAGAGCAGATTGGGATGCACCACGCATTTTTATTCTCTCGGCTTCCCGTGCGATCATGTCGCTGTCTGCACCGTCAAGGGCAGAATCCTGTCCTCCTTCTGAAGAATCTTCATCAGAACCCTCCAATTCTTCTTCATGGTTTGGATTCACTATCAGTCGAGACGTTTTCCTGAGGTTCCTCTTCATTGTTGTGCGCCTGCAGCATCCTCCCGACCTCCTACGCCTTTCGTCCTCCCGACCTCGTCCCCATGGCTTTATTCTAATAAAAACGATTCAGAATAGTATGAAAACGTTCATAATGTAATTTCTGTTGATAACACACCGATTTTATAAGGATAAATCACAAACAAAAAAATAATGGGAACCAGTATATACTTACACAGAGCAAAACATCGCAAAAAGTGTGGGGTTACGCTAACCCCAGGCCCTCGAACAATGTTTACTGCGTCACGTCCAAACTATAACTGATGATTATTCCTGCATGAACCTACTCTAGACAGCCTATGCTCTAGATCCTAACGCGATCAACATTTTCACGTGACTACCTAAACTGCCGGAACGCCAGGGCTCTAAAAATGATGTGGGGTTTCGGGTACCCATGTGTACACTGAGAAAAAATAACCATTTGAATCAAAAAAATATATCGGTTGATTCAAATAAATGTCTGATCGCGAAGCGCCACCCATTTATGAGATTGTTATAATACTATAAAATATTGGAAAATGTCATTGATTCAAATAACATAGGTGCGCAACTAAGTTCTCGCTGTTTTTTTGATGAAAATGTCACTTTATTGTGAAAAAATGGTTACAAATGAATCATTCAAAATATTGCCCATCGCTAGCGACAACTTTTTCTCATCTTTCTGGCAGACCTCGAATACCGTCACGATAGAAGTGTTCGTCTTTTGAGGCTATCCACGAATCAAGCCATTTTGAGATGTCTTCATATGAGCGGAACTTCTGATTAGCCAGCATGTGTCATCGAACGGAACAAGTAATAATCGGACGGCGCAATATCTGGGGAATATGGCGGGTGGGGTAGGACTTCCCATTTGAGCGTTTCTAAGTAGGTTTTAACGGGTTTGGCAACGTGTGGCCGAGCATTGTCATGCTGCAAAATCACTTTTTCGTGCCTCTGCTCGTATTGTGGCCGCTTTTCGCGCAGTGCTCGGCTCAATCGCATCAATTGAGTTCGATGCCATTCCCCAGTGATGGTTTCGTTCGGTTTCAACAGCTCATAATAAATAACACCGCCCTCGTCCTACTAAATACACAGCAAAACCATCGCAGCGAGAATATTCGGCCGAGCCGACGACGTAGAAGCATGACCGGGCAGTCCCCATGATTTTGTTCTCTTGGGGTTGCTGTAATGAATGCATTTTTCATCACCCGTAACGATGCGATGAAGAAAACCCTTCCTTTTTTGCCGCTGGAGCAGTTGTTCACAGGCGAAAAAAAGACGCTCAACGTGTCTCGGCTTCAAATCATAAGGAACCCAAATTCCTTGTTTTTGAATTATTCCCAAAGTATGCAATTGCTTGGAAATGGCTTGGCGGGTAACTCCTAATGCTGAAGCAAGCTCTTTTTGCGTTTGGCACGGATCCTCATCGAGCAATGCCTCCAATTCAGCATCTTCGAAGGTTTTTGGCCTTCCTTCACGTGAACGGTCGTCAACATCGAAATCACCGTCTTTGAAGCGACGGAACCAATCACAGCACGTTGTTTCACGTAGAGCAGCATCTCCGTAAACTTTTTGGAGTTCTCGATGCGCTTCAGCCGCTGTTTTCTTCGAATGAAGAAAGAAAAGCAACACTTCCCGCAAATGACGATTATTTGGCACAAAATCAGACATTTTCACACAACCAAAGTATACGACGCAAAAACAAAATCACTAATGTGTCAAAGCGGTTTGTTTACCATATGTCTAGGCTTGGTTCATGACGTTTTGGTTATGTCACAATCGACCAGCACTTACTAGTGGAGCCTTGAGAAACAGCGGGAACTTAGTTGCGCACCTAATATTATTTTATTTGAAAATCTCTTCTGTTCTCTGAATATTTACATTATCCTTCAAATGACATTATATTTTATTCAAATCATTCTATATACAATCCGTAGATGTATGGATAAAATAATTAAGCGGTTGCTACAACATTTTTTATTTCGTACAAAAATATAATCAATAGAATTAATTATTTCTTTACTACATCAAAACGAATATGCCATGAGACGTAAGTTTTTCGATTTGTTTTAAATCTTAAATAAAAAGTGAGCATTCGAATGATCATCCACGATAATAGAGGAGAGAATATCAGCCTTAAACCAATCTTAGCCACAGACCAAGAAGCGATGGTCTTTAGAGTTTCTCCGGCGTTTAAGTAGCTTTTCGGTTCGCGCTACGCTTACGATAAACGAACTACGGGTTTTCTCACATCTCTAATTTCGGTGACGCTCGGCCATGATTTGGTTGAATTTTTTCAACCAAATGCGCAAGAATCAAATTTTATTTTCGCACAATTTTTTAACCAATTCAAACATTTGCTTGATATTTTTCAATAAAAATAAAATATTAATATTTTAACAAATAATGTATTTGAAAATTAATATCGGATATGGTGAAAAAAATAAAATAACACATTTACTCAATAGAAATTTTATCTGAATCAAACGAGCGAAACTCAATGATTCTTGTGTACTCGAATCAACAATATTCATATTATGAGTGGAAACGCTTTTTTTGTTAGTTCCAGAAAATGCATTCAAAACTATATAATTTGTTCGCGATATTTTTTCAGATAGTTTCAATAATATATTGTTCTCGGCTAACAATATATCTTTTGAATGAAAAAAAAACTTTTGATTTTATTATGTTATTAAACTCAATAGCGTTTTGTTTGGACTAATTAATCCGATTATTTACACCAACAATTTTACAATTGAATTAACGAAATTTCATTCAATAACAACAATGATATTGGATCAATGATTTTTTTTCTCAATGAGGGTGCTAGGGTTAAGGGCTCACGTACACCTGAGACGGCTAAAAGTAAAGTTCTGTTTAAGAAGTTGTTTAGTGAATAAAACTGAATTTTATTGAACAACCATGATTTATATTTTAAAGTATGACAGTTTATCTACATTGTGACAAAACTGGGTTAAAAAATTTCAAACGGTAAAAAAGTTACAGTCGTTTTCCTGGAACGTGTTTTAGTTGACAGCGTTTGCGGTACTGGACGTGCCTCTGCGATCTTTTGGATGAAAATAAAATTTGTTTGACAAAGTAGATAGATAAAACTAGTACTTATAGAGTCGGAATTTGAAAATTTAATTTTTTCGGGTCATGGCAGTCACTGGAATGAAACAGGCGATTTTTCGCCTCAAAATTGTTCGGCACTTATAATGAAAAAAAAAATACCAGGTATCGAAAAAATAGTTCGATACGTACTTAGTAAGATTATCGTGTGAAGCATAACTGTGCAAAATTGGATGCCGATCGGTCCAGTAGTTGCGGAGATATTTTTGGTACCGGTTTTGAAAATACTGTTTCGAGTAAAACGCGTTTGAAGTTTTGAGTACCAGCGCCCCAACTGTTAGTCGTTGCTCACCCGGTCACTTACAAAACGCTATAACTTCGTCATTACCGCGAATTTCCTTATGAAAGTTTCAGGGTAGACACTTAAAGGATAGTACTTTCGAATGGGCACGTTTTTGAAAAACCGATTTTTTTACCTACCCAGGTGTATGTAAGCCCTTAAGCCGGCTGAGGACGCAACTGAAGTGAGGTTAGACTAGCGACGTGCATGTAGGGAGTGATAGAAAAGAGGTCAATTGGGAAGGGTAATACGAAAAACCCTTCAAGGGTTTACGTTGGAACTTGGGAAATAAAAAATATATAATAATGTTAATAATATATGAGGTATTCCACGTGAATCCGGTGGACTTTTTCCCTAAGCCCTGCCAATTCGATTAATTTTTTTTATCTGATTCCGTTGACTCTAAAAGACGCCCTGATTTTTTTTTCTACATTTTTCGAAACAACCCTTAGTCGAAAAAAGAATTCTCCGAAAAAACGCCCCGATTTAAAAATCTGGAAAAAATCACATAAATGCGTGATTATATGTAGACATTTTCAAGCCACCACCCGCAGTGGCAGTATGATTTCTTCTGTGCTTTCTGAGTGATTAACGTTAAAAAATTCCGAAAAATTCAAGAACCGCTTCCTTCGGGTGGATACTTTAATATTTTGATACCCACAATGAATTTTTTGTACCATTTTTGAATAACCATTTGGTTATTCAAAAATGGTCAGAACGATTCATGATTTTTTTAACGTTAATAGCTCTGAAAGCACAGAAAAAACTCATACTTCCACTGCGGGTGATAGCTTGAACATTTTTACATATAATCACGCATTTTTGGGATTTTTTTCGGATTTTTTAATCGGCGCGTTCTTTTTCGGTGAATTTTTTTTTCGACTAAGGGTTGTTTCAAAAAATGTAAAATTTAGCTGAGGTCAGGGAAAAACTTCACCGGATTCACGTGGAATACCTCATATACATTATTCTTATTTATTATTATTATTATCATTTAGCAGTTATAATTATAATTGATATAAATTCTCCAGCATAAGAATGACCAACCTTATTATTGTTAACATTATTAACTCTATTACTAATAAAGGAAACAACAACAATAATAATAATATTTACAATATTATATTGTCGGTGTTACGACAATAATAATATTTACAAAATTATTACTGCCGTTGTTATTGAAACTAATGGTACCCACAATAACAATAAACGTTTTTAATAATAATAATCATAATAATAATATTGACGACAATGATAGTATGGCTGACCAATGCAAACTGACGTGCAGTAAACGATGAAGAATACTTCCACGTCCGGACGATAACACATCCATTATCGTTTGCAAATTCAATCAGTCACGAGTTAATATTGCAAAAAAGTTCATACCTATATTCGAAGGATGCTCGGCGCACGAGGAATCGCTGCATAGTGAGCGCGATCAAAATGTGTAAGAGAGCTCTTGGAGGAAGCTCCCGCGAAATTCGCTTGTATTCTGTGACATTGAGAATTCCCTCGAGCGTAGACCAGAAGCTTATACTTCACGAATACGGGAGGGAGAGAATTCGGCCTCTCTCTCTCTCTCTCTGTCTCACTCTCTCTCTCTCTCCTTCTCTCCCTCTGTCAGACGTGGTATTCGAGTCCCTGGTCAACGGAATATCAAGAATTCCAGGACAGCAGTGCAGAGAGCACGGAGTAAAAGAGAGAAAGAGAGAGAGAGAGAAAGAGTGAGAGGGAGCATGATCGGACGACAATTCGCTCTGCGTTTGGCCAGAGTATATCTCTCGTTGAGTGCACCCCACGGAACTACGTATAAGCACAAACAGTAGGTAGTTCCGTGTGCAGTAACTCTCGGTTAACGTTACACACACAGAGAAAAATAGAAAGAGCAGGAGCGAGAGAGAGAGAGAGAGAGAGAGAGAGAGAGAGAGAGAGAACCTCGCGGCTGTGTTCTCGTAGCGCTTGTACCAATAAACACTTCTCTCAGGCCTACCATGTGTGTTTCTCGCATGTGTGTTTGTTT
>OY723395.1:15600554-15640554 GCA_963210295.1 Ophion ellenae
TTAGCTGTAATTTTTTTTCATTCCGGTTTCATACTCTGCTCTGTGCTCACTCTTTTCGTGATGATGTGCCCTTTGAAATGCAGCTCGATTCATCAAGCCACGTTCACTTCTCGATTCTTGGCCGATTTTTTAAAATCTAACCATCGATTTTTTGCGAATTTTTCCCTTTGCCTCTTTTTCGATCGTTCTTCCTGTGCGTTTTGCGTGAGAACGTATCGAGGAAGCGGCATTCTTCGAGTCTATTAAAATTCTCCAAGAAGATCTACCACTAAGGTAATCCTATCGCCAGGCTTCAATCCCTAGGATTTTCATAATTTTTTTTTTGCGCTTCGGCAAATACACTAATAATCGTATCTGTAAAATTTCAGGGTCGGCTATCGACCTAATTACACAGAAAAAAAAATTTAATTGCGTGTTTTTGTGCAGCAATTCCGAGACGACATACAAATACCCAATTTTCGGTCGCTACAAAAGTGTATGTAATAGTGAGAATCCGTCAGATTCTTAAAAATAATCAGATTTACATGCTTGTAGTAATCCAATGGTCTCGCAAAAAAATAAGCTTATTGACCTAATTTTTATGTAATATCAAGTTTAACCCTTAGTAGTCACACTTAGCTAGAATCACGTTATGGTCATACTGGGTTCATGGGATCCAGGCGTTTTTAAATTATTATAAATAATGAAATAATGCATTGAGCGATATGAAAAAAATAGCTAGGTATAATTTGGACCTTGTTTAATACAAGGACATTGGTTAGAAATCAAAAATTAAATTTCAAATAGGCAAAAAAATTATGCGAAAAAAACGTGAAAATGACTTTTTTTTACAAAAATTGTAATTATATTGTAATTGTAACTCTTGTAATTATTGTACCAAAAAAAATTGTTTTGTAATCTGGAAACAATGTACTTTGAAATAGCACATAGCGGTTTCTGTGGACTTTTCAAAAAATATATTTATTTCATCTAACGCATGCGCGATTTAGAAGGAAATAATGAAACCCTTACGCATATAAAAAAATGTATGTTTTATTGCAAAAAAAAAGTTGTACGGCATCAAAATAATTTGTTTGGGTCCCATGGACCCAGTGTGACTATTAAGGTTTAATTTGAACTTGCGGTATTGAATTCATTACCACTTGCTACGATAAAGAGACGTGACAGCAAGGCAACAGCTGACTGTAGTCCTAACCTCATCTTACTCATTCGAATTTCCACACATATATCATTTTTAATCGACATATTTCGCCGACACAAATTTTCCATGCTTTTTATCAGTCGTGGCCCAAATACAATGCTTTGTATTTCTCGCACCTGGCATTTTTTTGACAGATCGACGTTGAAAAGCATGGAGGTTAAACTCGCCGGTTTGAGTAAAAAGAGACGGAGATAGAACCAATGTTGCCAAATATCAAACCTCGAAATACTGCGTTAATCGTTGGAACAACTATTTTTTTCATTTTTCTAATTAAACGTGAACATTCATTAAACAGTTTATACATGTAACATTGTAGTTATTACAAATTATTAATTTTTTTTATATGTTAAAAATATAAATTGTACAAGTCTCAAGTATGATCAGTGGTATGACTAGTGTGAAGCGACAGAATTACTTTAAGTATTCGTCACTCCAATAGCAACGATGGTGCGGCAATTTGAAATTTCGGGACTCGATTCCGGAAAGGTGGCCAAAGAAGCCGAATTTTTTTGTGGTCCTATCCACTGGGAAATTTCCCGCTGGTCACAAACATTAAGAAAGTTTTCTCGAAAGCTCAATGTTTCGGGGAGTAAATGCGAAAAAAAAGTTTTTATATCATTTTGACCATACAATTAATGAAAATTCGAGATTTTGAGCAAAATGAGTGGTGGTTTCGTGTTAATGGAGTTAAGGCGTTACCCCCACTTGTAGCGCAAAAAAGGCCTTTTTCATGAATTTTTTAAAAGAAAACTACAAAACTTTTTTTAATCGATCAATATACCATCTTAAAGAACACATCTTGAAGAACTTTCAGTAATTTTTTTATTGAAAAATATTACACTGTTTAGTGGCAAATGGCCGTCAATGAAATAATATTTTTATATACACGGTTTGCGGTGACCAACATTGCGGCGAAGTGGATCATCTGAAGAAAAAAATGCGGATGGATTTAGTCAAATATAAGTATAAACTAGTCTTTAATCGAAGGATTTTAAAAAATATTCATTTTTCACAAAATGGCGGACAGTCAAAGTTAATGGTTCGATTTTAACGAAAAAACGGCCGTTTTTTGGCTATAAAACGGCCATTTTTTTTCGAAAAAAAAAAGAACGATTAAAGACTACATTTTTATGTATTAAATAAGCCTGCAAAATTTCAAGAAGATCGGTTAATTAGTGTTCGAGTAATCTTGGTCACCGACTTCAGAAGTGCCATTTTGAGAAAAACGCGTTTAAAGTTTCTCTTTCAACGCTCTTTCAACGCGGATTCTTCTCTTTCAACGCTCATATCTCAGTCAATTTTGTTCGGATCGACTTAAAATTTTCAGGACATAATCTCAGATACTTATACTTAAAAAAAATGCAATAAAAAAATCGATTTTTTCAAAATCGCAAGTGGGGGTAACCCCTTAATATACATCTATATCGACATCAGAGAAAAAAAATGAAAAAAAGAAACAGTTTTTCGCACGCCGGTAAAAAAAGGGTGGCTTCACTGAACGGCCCGTCATTCCGTTCTTTTTTGGATTTGAGACTTTTCTTTGCACCCGTTATTTTCGTTATCGATTGCTCTTGAAAATACCACTCGAATCATGTAGTTGCTATCATTTTTTGATTTTTTGCATAATTTCAAAGTTGCACCATCAGTTTTCGCAAATTTTTCGATACATACCCTTTTGCCTCTTTTTCGGTCGTTCTTTCCGTACGTTTGACGGGCGACTCAATCAAGAGAGCGGGATGAATCAAACGGCATTTTCGAAGTCTGCCAAAATCCTCCAAGCAAACCTCCATTAAATTGCCCTCACTCGAATAGCAACGATGCTACGGCCATTTGAAATTTCTGAACTTCGAGGATTCCGCAATGGTGGCCAAAATAGGTGGAAATTTTTATTTTTCATCGTCATTCACCATATTAAAAGTGAGAATTATCCACTTGGAAAGTCAGAACTTTCCGAGAACTTTTTACGCTTTCGCTTAAATGTTATTTTGTTTTTTAATAAAACAATGTTTTTCAATGGAACATAAAATATGTTTTTTGTTCCGCAGTATCTTAAGAGATAATGTTGATTGCATTTAATTAAGGTCAGACAAATAATGATATGTTTATATCAGTAGGCACTGGTAAGCCAAAAATATGTATTTGTCTTACATTAGCTAAAAACAATCAACATTTAAGAGCCTGCGGAGCCAAAATCGCGAACTTCTTTGCAGCAATCGAAGACATCCTCAACCTCAAGATTCTAGATATAGAGAAGCCAGTCGATGAACTTTTCTCACATCAATTGAAGGCACAAAAAAATTATGCGCTTCTCTATACCGAGTCAATGTCTCCCATCGCTGCGAAGAAATCCATGTTTTTGGCTTCGCAGTCTCTGGAGATGTAAAATGTTGATTGTTTTTGGTCGAAAAGCAGAAATATTTATTTGTCTCACAGTAACTAAAAACAATCAATGGTAGAAACCAGCAGTAAACGGGCTTGGCTAGTTAAAAAAAATGTGATCTCATTAATTAAATACATTTGATTAATTTGAAAACTAGATTAAAACTATTGCTTGAATTAAAATAAAAAATAATTATAAGGGACATCAGAATGTTTTTATAAGTAAAAAAAAGCGATAATGTTTCGGAGAATTTTTTTTATCACTCTGCTGATTCTCTTCTGATGGGAAATTTTTCGCTCATTACGAATATTGTGAAGATTTTCTCGAAAGCTCAAAATTCCGTCGGCTGAACGTCTAAAACCTGTTCCCATAGATTCCTTTAACATTGTGGGAAAAAATATTATATACATTATATCGTCAATAATCAATAATGAATAACATAAATGAACAATTGTTTTGTTCAATTCTAAAATAAGATATACACCACCTTTCTTTCCTCGACAAACATATACTATATATATTATATCGTCAATAATAAATAATGAATAACATAAATGAACAATTTTTTTGTTCAAATCTATAATAAAATATACACCACTACCTTATTTTTCCTCGACAAGAGACGAAGTCAGCAAAATCGGACCCCCGGAGCAATTATCGAGAACACGCCGGCGTACGACCACGGCTGGACCTTGTTCTCGACAATATTGGAAAATAGTTTCTGCTGCAGCGGGCATAATAACATAGCCAGAAAAGTCGGAATGCAAAAGAAGAGCCTCGTGGTCGAGCGATCGTGACGAGAGGCGGCGCGCGGAGGTCCGATGCACGAGCGCGAGGTCAAAAAGTATCCGCTGGGTTCTTCGTCGCCGCCGAGGGGGTTTGGCAACACGTTAATGAGCCTGAAACAAAAGAATCGTTCTCCCTCTCGGGCCGGCCGCTCTTTCTCGCTCGGATTTCTAACAGGATAGTTGTTTCGTGGGCAGACAGGACCCCGCGTGCGGTATAAATCCGTTGGAGGCCTCCCGTCGTGTTGGGAAACTGCGGGGGGTTGCTGGCGCCACGAGCTGTCATCACGTGTCGAACGAGCCCTGTGCTATGATATCCAGGTATGTGCGGGCAGAGTCGAATTTATATTTCGGAATGTTTCCTCCTTCCTCGTCGTTGGCCCTAACTCGAGGAAAAACTCTGAAATGTCTACGTCAACCCTTTGAGAGAGAGAGAGAGAGAGGGGGGGGGGGATACCATGGAGCGAACAAACTACCCTTCGGGCCCGTGGCTGACTCCGAAAGATTCGTTTCAACTTAACCCATTTTAAGTCCATCAGCAAGGGAGGATCCCTTTCGCTTTAGCCTTCGATTTTACCCTTTTCCGTGAGCCCCTAATGTGCCTGGGCGATGTGTCATTATTAATCATCCATCCCTTCTCCCTCCCGTCGTCTCTTTCCGTGCCTCTCGTCCGTCTGAATTTCGACGATGCCTCGCTCGAATTAAGAATTTAACGAGTCTGATCCAATCAGGTACGACAAGAGAGAGAGAGAGAGAGAGAGAGAGAGATGGAGAGGCAGGGAGGTACGTGTGGGTGGACTGATGGGCCCTGTAAGAGATGAACCGTGCGCCAGGTGGTTCGGCGATCCGGGGGGAGTGAGAGAGATGAGGAACGATAAGGTGGGATGGAGAAAACTCCTTCGGAGACCATTATTGCTGCAATCTCGTCCTAGCCACTTTGTATAATCCTGACTCGAGCGCATGCAGCCATACACGGATGAGAACGAACGTGTGCGTCATCTGTTCCCGGCGTGTGTTTTACTACGGGACGTCGGGGCGAGATCGAGCTCATAATACGCGCTCCCCGACTGCTCGGGTATTTTCTCCCTCCTCTCTCTCTCTCTCTTTCTACGTGGCCACCCGTGCTGGAATCGCCGAAAATTGCGTTTCCATTCGCGCGAGACCTAAAAGTCCACATATTTGGACAGCCTCCAAGCAAAACGGCGTAACCCGGGGACCCGGGCGTATGTGGGTCCCGGTGGCTCGAGCCTCTACGTCCGCCAGGTAGAAAGGTAAGTTTGTCGGGCGTTTGCGTATGCGTTGATACTCCCGCCCGTTTCGCCCTGGCACATGCGCCGTTTAGCAATCTGGTTAAGACATCTAGCGGCAGGAGCGTAACGTGGCCGCGCGCGCCCTCTGGACCACGAGACAGGGAGGAGGAGGACTGGACAGGACGATCTTGGCGTACCCTCCCCGCCAGCCCCTTCAGCCCCGCCAATGTGCGTAGCCCATATTCCCCCGTTGGTATTGTGACGTCGGTATACGGCAAGATATTGTCCACCTCAACGTGCCAATGGGCCAACGTGAAAGTCGGACGATAGTTTTTCGTCCGAGGTGGTATGCGCCGGACCACACACGCCGGCGCCATACCCATACCACTTATCCTCGACGATGGAACCAAAGGAGGAACCAGAAGAGGATGAGGCTGGGAGAGGCGTCTCTCTCTCTCTCTCGCTTCTTCGCACCAGTGTAAGTTCTTCCTACACGTGCGTTCGATAAACGCCATCATGGGTGCTCTGTATACGTTCGTGTAGCACACACAGGTGACCAACGCCGTTCGGGTGTGTGCGGATCAAACCAGCGTCCAAATAGTCCGCCACATGCAGAAGAGCCCACGTACACGTGTATCCGGACAAACGGGGAAAGATGAATACGGAGGGGAATAGAGAGAGGGAGAGAGAGAGAAACGGCCAGCACTCTCCCTACGTGGAAACGATAAATAAACTATAACTAACCGCCCTCGGTTCGTAGTGACAGGTGAATGGTGGATCCTCTTGTTAGGCCAGGCGCGCGCGCTCGTATTCGTATATGCAATACATACAGACCCACATGCACACGTAGATGTATCCACACATTCGTGTGGCTGTGAAGCAAAAGGGCGCAGTTTCCAAGACTGGTGGATTCGACCAAGACGACCGGCGAGCCCTTTCTCCTTGGGCTGGACACTTGATATACGTGTGTGGCACGGTGGAGAGGCGATGAGACGGCGTCGACGCGGTTCTAGATTCGAAGCCAAGGAGCAGCAGCGAACGAGCTCCAAAGAGCTGTATTGCAAAAGCCGACGCCGGTTTTACGGGGAATAACCGGGCCGAACGAATCGGCCACCGCGACTTTCGTCCTCCGCGTCTTCGACTCCCTGCCCTGTTCTTCCTGTGTCTCTTCATCCTCGCTACTCGCTCCATCTCCTTTCGCCATCTTTCACGCTGTTCCAGCGATTTGGCGAGATCAACCAGAGCCACGTACCGTACGCAAGTGCCCTCGTATTGTTCGCCTTTTATTCCCAATTTTACCACTGCATCCGCCCGCCATGAACATGTCGGCTGATGCAGATACAGGGATGCGCGGGAAGACACATGTGACGGTCGAGGAAATAATCCGCGGATCGTTGAACGTTTCGTGGCTGCTCGAGTGAGGAGACACAATGGAATTGGCGAGGGAAAAAAAACGAGACCGATTCCTCTACTGGGTGTCCTTTGGATGCACGGTGCGAACTTGATGGATCTTTATCATCGTACGCTGAGCTCTGCCAAGCGCTTTGCGACCCTCGTGGCCTTTTACCCCTACGCGGTATCGTGCTACTCCACGAGGCGATCAGTTATTCCTAACGTACTTTAGGAACACCAATGGGATTTATGTGTGGTGGCGATAAACGACTGGTACGCTGACACAATTCCGGGCGTGTTGGATGTTGAAGGTTTCCGGTCTTCTTACGAGTCTTCGGCCTGGCGGGATTCTTTGGTCCATCGTGAATCGACGTGTAGGTCAAGTCGAGCTTGACACGCGCAGAAATTCGTCGGGGAGCCCCTGGATGCTACCACATCCCTATGGGGATTTTATGGGGACGTCGCACGTAGGGAGTCCACATTGGAATCCAATTGGATTCTGCAATGTTCCTCGGTGACTGCCATTTGGGAATTGTTACCACGTTCGAGTCGAAAATATGTGAAAGGCCACGTGAAAAAAACTTGGCTTGTTGGAACGTAACCTGCAAATTTCGTGAGCGTTTACGTGTATGCTGATATTGTGCGAAAGTGCAGTAAAATAAACTATGAAAAACTTTTGACAGGTAAAAAATGAACGCCAAGTAACAAATTTCGTAAAAAAACATTATCGCTTATTTTGACTTATAAAAACATTCCAATTTACCTTATAATTATTTTTTATTTCAATTCTAGCAATAGTTTTTGAATTAATCAAGTGTGTAAATATAAGTGAGATAATATTTTTTTAACTATCCAAGCCAGTTTAGTACAGGTTACTACCATTGATTGTTTTTAGTTACTTTAAAGCGCTGTACCAGTGTGACACCTTCAAAAAATCGATTTTTTTGCCTTTTTCGACAGTTTATACTTTTAAGAATATCCTGTAAAAATTTCAAGGCCGTATCTCCAATACTCCCTGAATGGCAGGCTTCTAAAGAGCAACCGCTCGTAGGTATAAAATGTAGGATAAAAATCTTTAAACGCGTTTTTCTCGAAATGAGATTTTTCAAATTTGCTGACATTGTGACTCAAAGAGCAATTATCCGATTGACTTGAAATTTGAACTGAATACTCTTGAATATATTTACTCTACAATGACGTAGGATATTTTTTAATGGATGAAAATTGACGATTTGGCGTTGAAAAAAATGACCATTTTATGGGCAAGAAAACAGACTTTTTTTTATAACTAAGCCATTTTGTTAGATTTTGATATTTTTCGAAAATCCTGGGTCATTGTACAGGAAATACCTTCCAGTTTAACGACACTTTTTCCTTTTTCGGTTTCAGTTACCCAATCGGCCGGAATCACGTCAGCAGTGGAGGAATTTTTTTTTTTTTTGGCGCCATCGAAGGCAGCGCATAAGTCGCTTGGATCTCAATATTTTTCTATGAAAAAATTATGTAATATAGGTCCAATATAGCCAAATATATTCTTAATTTTCCGAAACATTTCATTGCGTACTGTTCATCCAAAAAAATTCCCGAAAATCAACTAAATTTTCAGTGTTCACACTGGCACAGCCCCTTAAGATGAATACATATTTTTGCTTTTCGACTAAGAACAATCAACATTTTACGTCCCCAAAGACTGCGAAGCCAAAAACATGGAGTTTTGCGCAGCGATCGGAGACATTGACTCGGTATGGAGAAGCACATTCGTAAATTGATCTCACATCAACTGAAGGTCATTGAAAATGTATATCCATGGAAATATAATTGTTTTATTGCCTCCAATTAATGTGAGAAAAATGTATAGATCGGCTTCTCTATATCTAGAAGTTTGAGGTTTTCGATGTCTCCGATCGATGCGAAGAAGTCCATGATATTGGATTCGTAGGCTCTAGGGATATTAAATGTTGATTGTTTTTAGTTAATGTAAGATAAATACATGCTTTGGGATTACCACTGCCTACTCATATAAACATATCATTATTTGTCTCACCTTAACTAAAAGCAATCAACATTTCATCTTTTCAGGGACTGCGAAGCTAAAAACATGGATTGATGTGAGAAAAATTCATAGACTGTGCCCTCAATATCTAGAAATTTGAAGGTTTCAGTGCCTCCGTTCACTGCGAAGAAATCCATAATTTTGGTGTCGCAGTCTATAAAGATGTAAAACGTTGACTGTTTTTAGTTACTGAAAGACAAATACATGTTTTTACCTTTTAACTAAAAACAATCAATATTTCATAACTTTAACGACTGTAAAACCAAAACCAAAACTCCGATTGCATTTCTTCGCAGCGATCAGAGACATTGAACAATTTACATTTCTCGATGTACAGAAGGAATTCTTCAATTCGTGTCACATAAATCGAAGGCAATAAAAAAATGTATACCCATAGAAATATAATTTTTTTTTGTCTCCGGTTGATGTGAGAAAAATTCAGAGACTGTCTTCTTGATATCTAGAAATTTGAGGTTTTCGATGTATCCAATCGCTGCAAATAAATCCACGATTGAGGCTTCGCAGTCTATAAAGATATAAAATTTTTATTGTTTTTAGTTAATTTAAGACAAATACATATTTTTGGCTTCCCAGTGCCTAATTATATGAGCATTTTATTGTTTGTCTTACATTATCTAAGAGCAATGGACATTTTATATCTTTAGACACTGCGAAGCGAAGAACATGGATTGTTTTGCAGCGATTGGAGACATTGAAAAATTTATATTTCTCGGTACACAGGAGCCAATTCGTAAACTTTTTTCACACCAACTAAAGGCAACGAAAAATGTATATCGGCAGAAATTTGAGGTTTTTAGTGTCTCCGAGCGCTACGAAGAAGTCCATAATTTTGGTGTCGCAGTCTCTAAAGATATCTAATGTTGATTGTTTTTATTTACTGCAAGACTGACAATAAAATGTTCATATAATTAGGCACTGGGATGCCAAAAATATGTATTTGTCTTACATTAACTAAAAACAATGCAAATTTTATATCTTCAGAGACTGGGAAGCCAAAATCATGGATTTCTATTTTAGCACCTCGATAACTATGGGTATTTGTTTTTCGTTGCCTTTTAACAATGAAAAGTTTATTTTTATTGCTTCCACTTTTTATTACCTGAAAATATACATACCTGAGAATATACATTTTTTTCCTACCTATGTTGAATGCAAGCCGATTCCATCCCCCATGGAAATTTATATACGCAAAAATATACTGCAAATTTATTTTATTAATAATTGTAATATATGTGAAATGTATGCCATATATTGAAATTATATGTTGCAAATATGTGCCAAATTCTAATTTTCGTAACGTTTTTATATATGAGATGTATATGCGTGGTATAACGGTATATCAATGAATCATATATCAATGATATATGTATCATTTACCCTGCATATATACCACATATATTTAGCATATATGTTGCATACACACTGCGTACATACCACATATATACTGCATAAATGGTACATATATGCCACACATATACAGATATGCGTAGCATATCTGTATATAGTGTTTATATGTAATAGCGTACTTTAACTGTAAGTTAAGTTTTTTTAAGTTTAAGTTTTAAGTTTCATTAAGTTTAACTGTAATAGTGTTTATACACAGCATGTATTTTTTGTCAGGAATATGTATCAAAAATGTATGCGTCATATATGACGCATAAATGACACATATATGAGTCATATATGACGCATATATTTTTGATATATTTTTTTGACAATAAAATAGATTGAAAATATATCGAAAATATATGCGTCGTATATGCCTCATATATAGTGTTTATACGTAGCATATATGTTTTGGTCAGAAAAATATATCGAAAATATATGGGTCATATATGCGTCATATATTTGGTGCATATATACTGAATATATACGTATTATTCTATTTTTCGTCACTATATATGCGACCGATATATATATATATATATATATATATATATATATATATATATATATATATATATATGAAGCAAATATTTTCTGCATATATTTTACATACATAAATTTCCATGGGGCATGTTTTGCCGTTTTATTATCCTTACTTTCCAGTAAAGTAAGAGTTCAATGTACAGCTTGCTATCCTATTCCCAATTGCGACAATTTTTTGAGGTTCGAATATGAGACACGAATAACCTGGGTCAAATATATTTTTGGCCCTAAAAAGAGCCGTTTGTTTCATGCTTAGAAACGCTCTAACCATGACAAGATTAGAGCTGTCAAAATGCCTCACTCTGCAACATATTATATTATGTGTATATATAGCAGGCAAGATAGCAGTCAGCTGTCGAGCTGTGTGAGACGAATCTGAAGCGCCGCTCTTTGGGCTGTTAAACTTTTTGTTAATCGACTCTCAAAAGGGCGTATGTACTATGTTTACGACATGACGAATTGACTTTATCCGATTCAACTAAACCGCGATTGTGGACTCATTTTTTTGGGGGGGAAATCGCTCGGAAATTCGGTCGAAAATTATGAGATCTCGGGATTGAGTTGACGGATCGAAAAATATCCTGAACGAAACGACCGGGAAAAATGACATTACACTTGTCAAATCTCATCAGATTTTTAATTCGTCGACGCGTTTTCGCGTGGCGTCGATTCAAAGTTCAAAAGTGACAGTTAAAATCCCATCTTAGTGTATAAAGCGTACGGGGCGTGCTCGGCAGTGGGGTTTTCTTCTAAGGGGTCGAAATCAGTGGGGTAAACGTATTTCTTTTTTTATTACTTTGCGTCAAGACGCTGCCGCGTCTCTTGAAAACAAACGATAATTTTGTTTTCAAGAGTTGATTTTTCAGTGATGTGATTCAAATAGATTTTTAAGATATTTGTTTTTAAACCGTTTATACTTCTTTTGCGTTGATATTTATACTGTTGTGAGATCCACTAATTGGGTATATTTATATATTTTGTTTAGAAAATTCACGTTCAGAATGCGATGGGATTCTTAAGGGTTTGTATAGGATTCCAATGTGGAATCCCAATGTACGAGCGTGACGTTTTAGTACAGGGATCCAATGCGATGACCCATTGGATCTGTATCAGGAAGTAGGGACAAGTATGAGAATCCAATTGGACCCCTGCGAAAATCCAGATCAAGCTCCTTCGGGGGATTGACGCCCATACATCGCAACGCCACCTTGTTTCGATTCCAATTGAACCATCATTCCCCTAGGACCCGCTTCAAAAAGCAACGAAACAGGATCCAAAGTGGTCACAGTCCCGAAATATACTCGGACACACCCAGTTTCCGGTTGGTCGAGTGCGGTCGTCGAAAAGGAGCCGAAAAAAAAGATATTTCGCGTAGATGCCCTGAGATTTTATTTGCACACGAGAGAACCGCATCAAACGTCTTGGGGTAGGCGCCCAATTTTAAGCAAATTTGCGGCCCATTCTATTCAGAAATTGGTTAAGCGTTCTTTTATGCTTGTGTATATGTTATTATGTATTATATACCTGAGGAACTTTGCGGCGCGCACGCCTCTCTTGGGCCCGGGCACCCCGTGGAGCGTGTATATACATTGGACATAGTTGACCATTATAGTTTCGTTCAGCCTCTTTCTCTATCTTTACCGTCACGCTTATCCAATATTTCGGCATTGTCGGTTTGCCCCTGGCCAAGAGACGTCTCGGTTTTTCCAGAGGCCCATATTCGTGTCGTGTATTTACGAGGCTGATGAACAACGAGGAAGAATCATGGTATCACCCGTACATACAGACTGACAACACCAATTGGATTAAACGTATCCATTACCCATTGTCAGGCGGAATCTTTTGGCTCGTTTATCCCTCCGTTGTTGTGCAGATATTCTTCTCGCTGATCCTCTCTCTTTCTCGGCCGATGAGAGCAATCGTAAGATCGTAGTGAAACCGAGCCGCTTGTGAACAGGGATTTTCGGCGTTAAACCGTTTACCTTTGATGCTTCCTTTCTGTATCTGATCGTCATCCCTAACGAGCTTTATAGCCCGCAGGCAGGTCGTTATTTCGGAACAATTATAAGCGTTATTTTTTTTCCCCGATCCGTCAAGGGCGCGCGCTGGTGAAACGATCTTTTGGCAATTGTACAGCCGAGGCACATTGTTCCAAAAAAGAAAAGGTCTCAATTGTTCGGCCCATTCATCAATGTGGAGTGTCTTGGAATGTTCGGTAGTAGGCGAAGGGAAGATCGTAAGCGAATACGAGGTTGGATTGCAGGGGACTTTAGTGGAGAATGGGCAGGATGAGGTGCAAGGGAATGACGCAATTGTCGATAATTCTGGGTTGGACTGGTTGGTTGGAAATGGCAGACTCGGCTGATTGGCTGATTGCCAATTAATGGCCCTTCAGGACTTGTTTGGCATTGCCATTGATGGCCCATTGGGACTTGTTTGGGATTGTTAAAGGTGTTGAGAGTGAAGGATCGCTCGATTCTTCTTCATTGATGGCAAGCTTGGGTTTGTCTTTGGTGCCTTGGAATGTCAGTTCGGGAATCTCTTGATTCTCCTCCATTGATGACCAATTGGACTTCTTGGGTTGTCGTGTGATGTCAGGGTTAGCAAATCGCTTGGCACTTCTCCACTGACGAAATATCTAGACTTTTCGGGTTGCTGTTTGACACAAGGTGCAATGGTTGATTCTCCTCCACTGTCCGCTTATTCGGAATCTCCAGAAATTGTCAGCTCCACCGCCACAGCCTGCAACATACCTACGAATGATTATCAGCACCAATCGTTGAATTTCCACAACTTGTTCTTTCCTCGGCAGCTGGCTCATTCCTGGGGAGAAGCTAGGACCTGAAGGAAATTGGACCCCCCCCCCCCCCCCAGTCTGGAAGCTTCAAACCCAAGAATCGTAAGTTCACGTACCACCGCGATATCGTACTTTTGGACAATTTTCTCGCAAACTCTCAACATAAGAACGGGTCGAATAAAGGTGCTCGGTTGTTCCACGGCTCGTTACGCAACGAGGGGTGGTCCTCGCGAGCGCGGCTAAAGTTGTACACCCAGCAGCGATGTATGCCACTGCACAGAAGTGGAAACGAGAAAAAAAGAAGCCCAAGACGAAGAAGATACGAACCGAAGAATGAGAAAAAGTTTTCCGCAGCTACTCCTGCTTTTGCCGAGGCGAGAGACTAAGCTGGATGCTGTTGGGCCAAGAGAGGGAGGGGGAGATAGGGAAGGGCCTGAACTACCGTTGCCATTGTCCGAATGAAATTAGCCCTGAAATGCCAGGAAGATAATCCCAAGGGTCTCGCGCTTATTTCTCCAACTCTGTTCTTCTCTCTCTCTCTCTCTCTTTGCTCTCACAATATAGTAAAGTACATTCACGGTTGCTAGACAGCGCGAGACTTCCCCTCTCCGTTGTGTTCTCTTTCCTTAGCGAAGCCCGGATCATCCCGTTAAACGGATCCGTTTTCTCTTTCTCGCTCGACATCATCTCCGCTTAATTCCTCACTTGGGTTTCTCTTTCGCTCCGTCAGAGACCTCTTGACGAAAAATGCCGTGTCTTGGCTGTTTTTCTACCATTGCGCGTTTCCGTTCTTTCTCTCTCTCTCTCTCTTTCTCTCTCTGTATTTTTTTCATCTTATTTTTCCTTTTCTTCTTTTTTATCAGCCGACACAGAGCCAAATGGTTTCTGGAACTGTACGCTCGACCGCACGGAGAATCCTCACATCCATGTGACCTCTCTCTCTCTCTGTCCTCTCGTCCTTCCTTTCTCCGTGCTCTCACATCTCCTGGCTATTATCCTTGCTCATCTATCGGTGCGTTTGTTATTGTACTGCAATTTCTCCGCCATACATACATATATTTACGAAACATATACACACCGCACAGTTTGTTTTGCCATTACCTCTGCTCAACGAGCCACATGATAAGCCGTTGCGACAGCGGAATCTCTGTTTGGACAGTACACCGCTCACAATTCACTCTACTAAGTTTAATTTAATTTCGAGAGTTTCTCTCTACGGAAAGAAGAAGAAAAATAGAAGGCTCCTTGAACCGTTGACAGTGTCTTTTTTTTCTTCTCCAGTTGCTTTTTTGTATCTGACACAAGTCTTGACGTGGCGGTGCGGGCCGTCGTCATCTTACAAGCCGACAGCAGCGACTGCGTCCCCTCGAGTCTAACGAGGGTCCTATCCTTTATTAAAGCAATTCCAAGCGCAAGGATATACGCGAATTAATCAAGAATATAACGGCGGAGATCTTGCCTCACGGTAGAAAAGCATCAACTTTGCCTCTCTGAGAGAAAATGGATTTTCGTTGGCAACCCTTGCGATTCCAGTTCGTTCACATTTTAAATGAGATGCTGCAAGTTTCAGGGTTTTCCTACATTCTTACCAAGTACAGGGTCGGATTTGCGGAAAGGCAACAGGGGCTGAAGCCTCGGAACTGCCACATGAGAGGGACCTCCGCAAATACAATTTTTAGGTAAAATTTACTGACGAATCGTCAGCAAATCAAACATGAAACATCAAACCTATATAACAGACAAAGTTAATGAATAACATTTTTTTCACAGTTAAAACATCAAACCCATATAACAGGTAAAATTAATGAATAACATTTTTTACAGCTAAAACATCAAACCTGTATAACATTCAAAATTAATTAATAAAATTTTTTGTTTGGGTTTGTTTGGGTTTGTTTAGTGAAAAAAATCACTTCGGAGATCAGACGAAGAAAACTTTGTCACGCTTCTATGGACACTTTTTTTTAACAATTCAAAGCATATGTTTGTAAAAAGCAATGAAAAGTACCAAACATGATGAATTCTCTATGACAGAATATATTCCATGGATCATAATTAATTAAGGGGAGGGTAGGGGTTTCAGCGTGAAAAAAACACTTCTTTGCGAATTTTTTTCATCTATATGGATAGAGTAAATTTATTGAAACCTTTTGTACATTGTTAAGTACCATTTCAAGAACATTCTGTGAAAATTGTACGCGAAAATATCCACAAATAAGCCGGTGACAAAGCTTTTCTAAGAACGCCTTTTGAAAAACACGATTTGCGGTGTTCACTGTATCTCAGCTGGAAATTATCTGAAATCACGTACCATTAAAATTTAGTCAAAGTATCATCAAATCCTCCCCCCTACGGTCTTTGATAATTTTTTTTTCATCTCTAAATTTTTGGTGATCATGTAAAGTGAAAAGTGCTATTTTTCACGAAAAATTCCGCCATTTTGGGGGAGGAAAACTCCCTCAATGTAAAAAATAATCGCGGACTAACCGTTGGGGGGAGGTATTTTATATGTAGAAAGTGCGTACCAAGTTTCAAATAAATCGGTCATTTAGTTTTCAAATGGTAGTGAACAGGGACATTGAAAAAGTGGTTTCGAGAAAAACGCGGCACCGGCTTGTTGGAGGATATTTTCGCGTACAAATTTCAAGGAATGTTCTTCAAATGACACTTAACAATGTACAAAAGGTTTCAATAAATTTACTCTATCCATATCAATGACAAAAATTCGCAAAAAAGTGTTTTTTTTTCACGCTGAAACCCCTACCCTCCCCTTAAATGTCACGTAGATTGAGCCAACCATTCATTTGTTAAAATTCGGCGGTATATCTGGAGAAAGAAACATTTGTTTACTCATGTTGTTTTTTACAAGTGCTAAAAAAACGTTAATGAAAGGCTTAGTACTTAGCGCCAGACGCTTACATCGACCACCGTATACTATTCATTTAAATAGTTCACTTCAAAAATGCATAAGTGGAAGAGAAATTTTTTAAAAAATGTTCAAGCCCAACTCTTGTGTAGTGTATAGTGTATAATTACACTATAACACACTATAAGATATATAATTACACACTAAAAAATGAATTTATCCACTCGAAAAGAACGGAAAAACATTATAATTGGAATAAAATTTAGCTGATGTCAGCAAACGTTTTCTTTAATTACAAACAACGTACGCTGTTTGAACGAATCTTGTTTTGTCGCGATACATTATTTGAACATTATAAAAAGAAATGTTCATTTTGTTTGAAAAATCATTAGTGGCCTCCTACTCGTTCGTTGCCCCAGGGCCGTCGTAACTTTAAATTCGGCTCTGAATAAGTACCGTAAAACAGGGCTACTTTGAACAGGTTTTGGAAGTTTTTTGTACGTAACTTTTTTTTAACATCCTAGATACCAACTTTTCTTCCTGCTCCAATAGAACAGTGTGTCCTTTGGCCATCAAATGTATAAGAAAGTCAAGCTCCACCACTCCCTCACAATTTGATATATACATTTTTAAGTGTCAAAGTAGCCCCTAGTGCGGGGCTTCTTTGACAGTGCATTGAAATGCAACTTATGTCAAAGATTAAGGGTTACTTTGAAATCACTTTGATAAAAAATGTAACATTTTATGCATTATACATGGAATTCATGAAAACAACGATTTTTTATAACCAAATTGTCATCGTTATTAAGGCAGCCGTACTCGAACAATCTTCGTCCAATCGACTTGACATTTTAACTGTAGCTTCGTCGATTGCTTTAACAGTCAAGTACGAGCGCTTTTTTCGATAAATCGAAAATTGTAAAAATATATCACTTTTGAGATGAAAATTATGGTCGAAAAAACGAACTTTTGTCAAACTCCGCTCTATATTTTTTTTAATTATTTTTTAATTCCCCCCGTACTTGACTGCTAAAAATAATATAATTAACGAAAATATTTCGCTCTTAGTTCAGGGACTAAATGTACGACAGTTCTACTGCGTGGCGCGATGAGGGTGGGCTGAAAAACAGCAGTGCTATAGTGACTCGTACGCCGCCATTTTGTATACTTTTGACAAATTTTTTTTTTCATACTTTAATACATACCTTATAACACCTGAACGCTCTTTTGACCATGTATTTTATTCCTTTCTTTAAAAAAATCCAAAGAAAACGGTCGAAAATGGGCAGTTGCAGTGGTGCCCTCCCTTAAGAAAATATTTTACATAAAAATATCAAGTACCTGGGGTGGTATTATGGGCACCCAATAAGTCTTATAAATGTCATTGAGATCAAAATCAACTTGAGCAACATTTTAATAAACTTTAACAACAAATTTTAGTCAAGATTATTCCCCGCACTCGCCGCCCGCCACAGAAGGTGGGTTCGCTGTCCACACATTGAAAAAGTATTTTGGCGCTCAGTCAAAGTAGCCGCAGAAACTGTAAAAGTTACCCTGAATGTCAAAGTAGTCCTGTTTTACGGTACTGTATACATACGTGCATACATGCTGTAACGTTGCGTTACGAATATCGAGACTATCCGAGAAAAGTGAGGTAAGCGGGCTGGCGTAGCTCAGTGGTCAGAGCAGTCGACCGTCAATTGAAAGGTCCCGGGTTTTCGGATACCGGATTTTTTCTCGGATCGTTCTCTTGGAGTTTTTTGGGGGGTTACAAATGGCGCCCAACGTGGGGCCCACGGCCGAATAAAAAATATACAAAACCAGAGATAGTCCCCTCCCTTCCTCTCAGGCCAGGACGGCCGTAGTACGCCTTCTCGCTTCCGTCCCTCGGACAATCTCCGCGTCCTGAGTACTACCCGTTGCGTATTGAGTTTAGTTTGGCCAAAATTTCGAGTCCACTCTCCACAGTCACATCGACTCTGGCAGGGGGGAGTTATAACGTTGCGTTACGAATATTGAGACTGTCCGAGAAAGGTGAGGTAGCTGGGCGTAGCTCTGGGCGTAGCTCAGTGGTCAGGGCAGTCGACCGGCAATCGAAAGGTCCCGAGTTCGAATCCCGGCCCAGAAACGCATTTTTTCTCGGATAGTACTCTTGGAGTGTTTTCATGGGATTACAATGTACATTACAATATTGTATTATACTTTTTCAAAAATATAAGTATAACGTTATGTGTATTGTTATTATCATTATTATTCTTATCACTATCTCATTGTTGTTGTATATAGTATAATTATGATATAATAATAACAATAATACAGTTATTATATCATTATTCATATTACTATATATATATATATATATATATATATATATATATATATATATATGTATGTATATGTATATATATATATGTATATAATGTGAAATATGCAATTTTGTAATCATCGTTATATACTTCTTATCGTGCACACACACACACACACACATATATATGCAACTTCTGTTGACCGTATTGTTCGGCGGGGAGGGACTGTATAAATGTGTGCAAAGATGACGGCAAAAGAATACGGTTGCTATATAGACATATAGAAAGAGCAAGACTCAAGAGGACAAGAAAACCAGAGTGAGAGAGCGTGTGGCCCTGCAGGGCAGGGGGGGGGGCGGTGTGGAGAATCGTCGCCGGGTCTTGAGCGAGATGAGAGAACATAAAGAAGAACACGGCTCAACACGAGCAGCAAATGAAATGCGTGTCTCGTGCTTTTTTTGTCGCGGATGTTGGAGAGGGTGAGTCGAGGTAGGCAGAAGACGAAAGCGCAGGGCTGCGTGGCGGTGGAGGGCAGCCGCGAGGAGACCACCGCGCGCCCTCTTTTGCCGCGCACGAGAGACGGCGACATCCTCACCCGTGAATATCCCCGAGAAGCTGCGCTGCTCGCTCGACCCTCCCTCGTTCTCTTTTTCCGCGAGAGCGCGAACGGTAGCTGGACCAGCTGACAAGTAAAAGAAGAAGAAGAAGAGGAGGAGAAAGGAGATTCAGGAGGACGAGGGAGAAAGAGGACGCGGACAATAAAAGAGGAGAGGGAATCGTGTATGGTGTATAAGCAGAAGCGGTGGGGATCCAGCGCCAGAGGGCGCTCCGAACACCCCGGGAGAGAGATCAGAGATCGAGTTAAGATAATTGCTCGTTTGTTTAAACATTTGACCGCGCAGAGAGAGAGAGAGATAGAGAGAGAGAGACAAACAGTAGGAAAGAGTCCTGAGAGCCCATCTCGGTTTTTTGCTCTTCGCGAGTGTAGCAGGGAGCAAAAGTATCCTCCTCTGCTCTCGATCCTCCCTGGGACCTTCGCGATCTCTACTTACATAAATAAACATATACCTATATGTAGCGGTCTCTTTGCAAGCAGAAAGTATTTTTATATACATATACACACATATATACACATTCAACCGTACGGGTGTATATCGGCTCACTCGTTTTTCCTACCTTATTTTCGTTTTTTTTTGCATTTCCTTTTTTTCTTTCGTTTTTCGCTTGCATCGGTATTTCTTTGGTCTCTCGGGAGGCCCACGTCGTTTCTTACGTGTTCTTATCTTAATGGCATGGAAAAGTAAGTATTGTGCGTTCGTATGTACACACACACACACGAATATATATATATATATATATATATATATATATATATATATATATATATATATATATATATATATATATATATATATATATATATATGCACACAATTAAGTACACGACTTTACTAATGTGCTAGCGAGTTTTCGCAAGTTTGTGACGTGGCGCGCTCGACGTGCGGATACAAGGGATGAAACATCCCCCATCGCTCATTTCGCGATGCATGCCTCCTGGTTTTTCTCATTGCGAAACGACGCGATTTCGCACAATGAGAGAGGACATTTTTCGGCTGCTGCTTTTAGAAAATGTCAACGAAATAAATATATACATGGGGAAAGCTGTTCTGAGGTCGGTCTTCGAAGTTGCACGTCTTTAAAACTACTATTCCCTTATATATATATATATATATATATATATATATATATATATATATATATATATATATATATATGTATGCATGTGCATGCATGTATGTTATATTCATAGTACTCGGAACAGAGGGAGTTTCAACGAGAACGGGACGTTGAGTTTCCTACGTCCCTGCGGCGTTCCCATAGTCTCTGGCCGTGACAGAAAGTTAACCCGCAGTCGTGTTGTATCACGGAATTCCAACGTTTCTCTCTCCCTCCCTCTCTCTCACTCTCTCTCTCTGTCTCTCTCTGTGTGTGTGTCTCCTTTCCTAACTCCTTTTCTCCCTATCTCGTGTCCTGTATATAGCTCATCGCTACCCGGTGTATACGCGGGGGTGGTTTTCGTGCGTCGGAATTATAGAGTCGCTTGGCTGCCTGTCTCATCGCTGTATATACATATCCACATGGATACGGGACGTTCCGTGACGACTCGGACGGCCACGCAAGCAAATCCAATATGGTGACCGGATTGTTAAAGTCTTTCCATCGCGAGTGGTTTTTTACACCCTGCTGCTCGGAACAGCCCAAATGATTCGCGTGCACTTCTTTCCCACGTGGTGTCTTTCAAACGAGGTGTGTTGTTTTTTTTTTACAAATTGATGGTTATTTTTCCGGGAGTTGTGTATTTAAAAAAAAAATGTGAAAGGAACTGATGACGAGATAGGATATTGGGCCCGAGGGTTGGGTAACGCAGATGGGACGGATTGATGCTACGTATGGGCTGATTGAGAGTCGGAATGCCGCATGCGTCCATTATTTGCAAGGTTTTGTGCGAACGACGTCCCGGCGTTACACGCCCGACAGCATCACCGCCGCGATGAAAAGCAACACGGCAAAGAGCATCGCGAGATGTGTGTCTCAGACTTCTCTCTCTCTCTCTCTCTCTCTCTCTCCCTCTCTCTCTCTCTCTCTCTCTCTCTCTCTCTCTCTCTCTCTCTCCCTCCCCCCCCGCCCCTTAGACACTTTTGGATATCTCGCAGCCCAACCAAGAATGTACTTCCTCGCGTCCACGATCTCTTCACCCCTGCCGAAGGAAGCTTTTCCTTATATTGCATATTCGGCATAATGCGCATGTATATATATTCTTAGGTACCTATATATCGTCGGGTGTGGTGAGCATCGCCGTGCGCGAAAGGTGAAAGTCCTTTTTTTGGAGCTACCCTCCTCTTATCCATCCGTTTGACGGTTAGAAAGCGAGAAAAAAATAGAGGAATCTTTCCCTCTTCACCGAGGCGATAGACTATTCTTCTACGGAAAAAAAATCGTCGCTATGTATGGACGAATAACGTTTCCCGGGCGCAGAAATGCTTTTCGGTGGTAGCGATATGACACGCTCACGTTCACGTCGACGCATTCCTCGCCACCAACCCTCTCATACGGGAGTATGAACAGTTTCTTCTGAAAAAAATGTCGGCACAAATTTCCCGCTCCGTCTGTCTTTCTTTTTAGAATATTTATTTTATTCCCTCAATATTTTCTTTCAAATAAGAAAAATGTTTTTTACAACATTTAGAAAGTCGAAGTTTTCTTTTTCAATTTTTAAATTATTATTTGAAAAAATTTCCCACCCTTCTGACCTTTGTTAAACCATGTTTTCGTTACCTGCTGAGTATGTAAAAGAACTATATTTCATAGAACATTAATATAATTAGTTTCCTTTTAAAAAAATTAGGTTGCCGTAAAACAAACAAAAAATCCGTAACAAATTGCCCAACCTTGTGTCTTGCGTTTATTTTTTTAATTTGTTAAATATTGAAAAAATAAGAACAATCAACATTAATAAAACAGAAGAATTTAATTTAAAGAAAATTAGTTCAATGTTATATTTTAATTTAGATTCAACCCCCCCCCCCCCTTTTGTCGTTCTCTTCATGTTTTTTAAATCGCTGAATGTTCAAAAAATTAAAAAAAATTTCTTACATGGCATAGATACAATTACTTCCGCCTTTGTTTTCGTAACGTTAATTTTATTTACTGAATATTGAAAAAATTAAGAAAAATCTTCTATATATCAATAGAACTAGAGAAGTTCAAATATATTAAATAAGGGATATTATGATATTCATTTACTTGTATGCTAGCGCGTGTGTGTTCAACTCTCGTAAACGTCGCTCGGTCGGCGATCTCGCATATCTCTATGGAGAGAGACAGGGCGGGGGGGGGGGGGGGGGGGGGAGGTTTAAAGTGAGGAAGGGTGGCGGTGAGAGAGAGAGAGAGAGCGAGACACGCGGGGGCAGCGATTCAATAACGCCGGTGTCGCCTGCAGGACAATGCTGCTCTCTGGTCTTTCGCTTGTGCTTCTCCCATGGTGTACTTTCCTCTGTATATTCTGGCGCCGAGACTCGGAGCTATATCATCACACCGTGACCGGGCAGCCGCGAGAAGCAGGAGCATAGAGCTTCTAGATGAACATATATGGATATATATATATATATATATATATATATATATATATATATATATATATATATATTGAATACTCGTCATATTATATCATGGGATATGGCCTTCTCCATGAGGAGAGGAGACCAGAAGAGGACAGATGACGGGAGAGAGGGGCAGAGGGAAGGAGAAAGATCTCATCCCTCGGGTCTTCACGATCTCATATCTGCATACCCAGGTCGCCCATCAGCTATACACTATTTTATATATTCGCTTTAGCGAGCAAGATAGAGCACGTTGCTCGAGGTATCGCATCATGCTTCTGGTGATAAATATATATGTATTTATTATTCCTTAGTTCCAACGTATATACCTTTGCGGATTTTTACGTATTACCCTTTCCAGTTGAACCCCTTCCTATCACTTCATACCCGCACTGCGTTAACCTAAACTATCTTCCGCTGCGTCCACAGCCATCTTAACCGTACGACTGCAAACTTCCGCCACGAACCTCTGGCTGCATATAGGGCCGATCTGACCTCAGATTTTTCGGATCGTTGTAAAAAATATGCATTTTTTTTAGAGACGTTTTTTGTAGTCAATGATCCTTATTTTATGACGCAATGTTTTCCTTTTGAGAAAAACAATAATTAAGTGCCCAAACATTTGTTTGAAGTGGGAGCGTCGCAAAATACGTACTTGCACGAAAAAGGGCATTTTTTTTCAAAATATTTCAAAAAGTTCTTTGTGGTTTTTAAAGATGAAGGTTTGTAGATACGAAAAGAAAGACAGTGTCGACCGTCATTCCAAAAAGTATATTTATTCGGAGCATTGAATTTGAGCATTTTCGGGATGGTGAAGAACGGAAAAATCTCGACCCCTTCGACGCTGTTCTACTTATCTGAAATCAAAAAACCAAACGGCATTTTAATCTTCATATTTAAGACTAGCGATTGAACTAGAGTGAATTCTAAATTACAAAAATTGACTTTTTTATACACTTTTGAAAATTACATTCGATATTTTACTCATTTTTTCTTAAGTTTTTCGCTCGTACAAAAAAAACTATCGAAGCAATCATGATAATCATAGTTCAATCGCTGGCTTATAATATATTAAAGATGCTGTATAAATTTGAACAAGATCGGTGCAGTAGTTACTGAAATATCGTGGTGACCGTTTCGAAAAATGGTGTTTCGAGAAAAACGCGTTTGAAAGTTCGCGCATGTGATTTATACTAAAAATTTCATCTCACCGTCGATCTGCTATGCCTGGACCATACAATAGGCCTTCCTCTTCTTCTTGGAAGTCACGCAGAGCTGCTCCGTCCTCCCTTTTCGCGATTCGGGCCTGTTTTACAACATCACTCGTGCGCCTTTCTGAACGGTCGATCCGAGAGCTATCACGCTGTTGAACATATCCTTTAGCTTGTGGGCCGATTTTCACTCCCATGGTTTCCAAGGTCTTCAGGATAGATTTGAATCCTTCGTTGAAGATTATGACAGCGAGAAACGTGGCGATTTCAACCACTTTGGGCCCAGAATGGAGGTGCTTCGGAGCAAAAGTCCAGATTAACGAATTGAGCGACTCGTTATTATTTTGAGTTTCCGCTCCCAGGCATCTGCTTAACAATTCTTCTTTGGATAAATCCTCATAAATTGGCTTTATAACTTTTTGAACTGCTTCAGAAAGAGGCGGTTTATTGTGTTTGAATTGCTCAGCCTCTCCGAGAAGCTCATACCTGCTCCGTTCCAGGGCCGTAACTTGTGAACCACTTCGAATATCGAAAAATCCTTTGGCACACATTTTCTACACATGTTGTAGATGTGATTTATGACCAAAAAAAATCGATTTTCGACCCGAGAAACTAGAGGCAGTCCTCTAGTTTCTCGGGTCGAAAAATGTAACAACTTTGATATCAATATCAATATAAACCTATCAAAAAATTCATGAAAAGAGCCTGTTTTTATGGTCTACAGTGAGAAGACCCCTTAAGCTCTACGGTGCCGCAGTTGTCGAGAGTACACCGTGCCGGTATAGTTCCGTGCCCATATCCTTCTAATTCTCTGATACACGGAGGTTTTACTCGAGTATCTGCACCAATTAAAGTCTCGGAAGTGTTTGCCTTCCGCTGACTGGATGATGCGCCAGCCGGTGCACGCATACGCGGTCACCGCTCCAAGTATCGGCAATCCACAATGCTGCTTGACTCGAAGCACCGCCGACGCCGAACGCTTACCGCTATCCAGCGGCGTCTATAGATAGGTCTACGTGTGAACGTGGGTTCTTAAGGCTCCGTTATGGCACTTCACTCCACAAATTATGACATTCGTCTTATTGTTAAGAGGCCAGTCCACTTTGGAGCCACGAAAAAAAGGCTATTGTCGCGATTTTTTTTGATGATTTTATAAAATATATGAATATAAAAGTTGTTGGGCTTGATGAATAAAGTCTTGAAATACATTTTACAAAATGTTAATTCATTTTTATTCATTTTTAAGTACACAAACTATATTTTAACGTAACGCTTCAAAAATAGGTGGGCTAGCTCCATCACAATTCGGCAACGGCTTGTCTGGAACAAAAAAATCAAAGTCCATTAGATTTAGTATGACACCAGCTACAAAATGACCCTCGGATATAAAGTTTTATCAAAAAATAAAAAAATGGCAGATGAAAAACGAAAAAAGTATTTTTAAAACGCGTTTTTTTCGCAAAAAAAAAGAGTAAAAATCAAAATTTTAAAACCATCGAAGGTAATCTTGTTGCGAATCATGTTTACAATATGTGGTTCAAATTTTGAACCACATTGAAGCGTTTGAAGTTTATACTACGAAAAACTCTTACCCATACTCAATCGCCAATTCCCGCACCGTACAAAATCCCTTCTGATTGCTCATCATCGTCGTTTTCTTCAAGTCTTGCATGCTTTCAATTTTTTGAAATTTTCAAAGTGGATTGGCCCCTAGTTAGTTTGGATTTTAAAAAACCAGTATTATTGGGGTGGCCGAAAAACCAATATTATGGCTTCGCAAATTTGATTGGGTTTTTTATTCACATTGTTTCCATCTTGTCTCATTGCTATGGTAACTTTTTTTTTGTATTGTTTGTAAGTGCAATATGGCGCGAATTCGCAAAGATGGATACGGGATACTATTTGCTTGTTAATTTTTTTGTTTGGAAATTACTCTCGTGTTTCGGTACCATCACGAGCCGGCTTGATCTTCTATCAAATTCTTGCCTCCCTCCTGCCGAACAGAGTACACCGCGGATGAATCCCATCACGAAAATTTGCGACAAGCCTCGAATATTCGAAATTAATAGACTTGGTATTATTCGGCAATTCGATTGAACTATAAACCAGGGGGAGGGATGACGCGAGAGAGAGAGAGAGAGAGAGAGAGAGAGAGAGAGAGAGAGAGAGAGAGAGAGAGAAAGGGAGTAAAGATGAGACACGCTAAAAGTCGTACTACACACGCGATCACGACGCAACGACACAACGACTTCGTGAACCATGCTGGTTATCTTTGCTCACGCCGAGCTCCGCTGCTCTCCGCGGCGAGCAAGAGACGCGCTTCCAAGAAAATTGATCGATCGCGAAATGACGACGTGGACATATATATATATATATATATATATATATATATATATATATATATATATATATATATATATATATATATATATATATATATATATATATATATATATATATATATATATATATATATACATATACATATACATATATATATATATATAAGGAGAGGGAAAGAGAATTCTTCATCGAGTATGCCTCTCTTTCTTTCTCTCTCTCTCGTGCTCTGTGGCTCTCTTGGTCTGTCCTGATTCTTCGTCGAGCTCGTAAAACGGTGGACAAAAATGTCGGACGATATCGTCGTCGCGTGATAGGTGGCCCAAGAATTCGACGCGAGCAACCGCCACGGCGTGTGCGACTACGTTTCAACGTTTTTTTTTCTCTTTTCTTGCAACTTCTTCGCGTATATATGTATAGATATTTATAACCCTTGCTCGTCACTCGCTCCACTGAAACTCGTACTTCTCAATAGCCCCACTTCTACGAAAGTTCGCAATGTCTCCGATCCGCCAAAGTTTATAAGCTGCCGGGGTGATGGGGGGGGGGGGGGGGGGGGGTGTGAAAAAATTCTCCGAAGGAAGCGACGAAAAAGAGAGGGAGAGAGAAAAAAAGTTGTGCGTTTGTTGAAACCTATAGCAAAGCAAACTGAAAATAAGTACGTTCGAATTTTTGGTTTAATTTAATTTCGTCGTGATGTATTTCCAGAGTTCAGTGAAGAGAGAATATTATTGTATTGCATAGCATGATTTGAGCTAATTAAATTCATCATTGAGGGGTGCTAATAAATTATTTGATGAAAAATTGAATGTTAGGTTATTTTTGAAACTATTTATTCCATCGAACTAACGAATACTCGAAATGTTAATAATAAATAACAGTATTTTAGGGTTGTGTCTCAATATTTCGTTGACCAGCTCTTAACGAACAATTTTGATGATCTGGGCGATTTTTTTTCTAAATGTACATAGATTTTCCTAAAATTCCTTAAGGCGCAGTTGTCCGCCATTAAAAACTAATGCGCAGCCTTAAATGGGAGTTCAATCAATTATCTCGAGCTTAAAATAAGGTTTCAGTAAGGGCCCTTTTTCGAAGGACGGTGGAGGATTCGAGGGGGAGAAAAAGGTACGCGGTGTTGTGCAAATCGCGCGCGTTACAATTCGCAAAAGACCATATATAAGCGCGACCACGCAATCGCGCGCACGCCACCGAAACCTATTATTTTCTCGGCAAATCGTTCGAAGGGTATTTCGGTATTGCGTGTTTGCATAGGGAAAACGGAATACGGAGAGGGGCAGGGGATGGACGAGGCGCGCGCTTGCATGGGGCACGACCGCACATCGTGAGAGGGTGAAAATAGAAAATAAAGAGAGAGAGAGAGAGAGAGAGAGAGAGAGAGAGAGAGAGGAGAGAGAGAAAGAGAAAGAGAGAGAGAAAGAAGAGAGGGTTAAAACGCCAGGCAGCAAAGGGTCAGCGAATTTCCGAGCGAAAACGCGATTTCTTCCCATAGTCGTCTCTAGACACGAGGTGTACGCCCTTCTGTTTTTTTCAGTCCGCTTAAAAATTGATGAATTCTCGTGTAACCTGGAAAGAGGCCGGTTCTTCGCCTCGATGCCATTTCTTGAGAGTTTACGTTGTGGCCGGACTTTCGAGACAAACTGTGCACGTGCGCCATCTTGGAACCCCGTTCAGATTATTGCCCGAAGAACATTCGTCCGGAATATTACTCGAAGACGTCAAACGAACCCAAACAAACAAGATATTTGTTGATAAAGATCCAAGTCCTGGCTGGTACAATCCAATGACTGGGGTGGTATTTCTCCAAGCGAAACTCCAGGAAGGTACACTCCATTGACAGCCCTCGAGTGGCAGTTCTTTTCTTGACTACCCAAGCGCTTCTTAGACGTATTCGTACATCGTAATCATTTTTTCGGCAAAAGCGTTCTCGAAAGTCTCTGCCACAAAAATACCCCTTATTTTATAGTTCCTAGCCTGCGATGGTCCCCATCTTGATCCCGAGTCCACTCTGATCAAAGAAGTGTCACCAAATTAGTTTTCGTTTCTCCTCGCGGTACCATGTTTCCGAGAAAATTCGTTCGGAAGATCGAAGGTTTTGCGCGGGGGCCCAATTCATCAAAATACCGGACAAAAAGGTCTGCGAAAGTATAGTCACCCGGGTCCGAGTAATCCAGCGGCCGTGCGAGGTGTGCGTGAGGAACGAAAGTCACGCGGATGCGAAGGGCCTTGGATGTGGGCTCGAAGGTCTGCCAAGGGAACGGAAAAAGAACTCGGCTCGTAGTGGGATACTTTTCGGCAAAGTAGGCGCTTTTGTGGGTGCGTGCGTTTGGAGTAAGATGGCAGAAAGACTGGAAGACGTGGGGAAACGGAAGTAGGATTTTGCATGATTTTGGTGCAGGGCTAGTGACACCGAGAAAGTTACTAATATTCTGCAAGTAGCTAATAGTTGAAGGTTGATAACGATCGGGCAAGTTCCTAACACGCTGCAGCTGGCTATCGATCTTACGCTGACAACTGGCAACTTACTGAAATGCTGTTGCCGCAATGTTATCAACAACTGGCAAGTTACGAAATGGTACAACATGCACATGATCAAACACTACCAAGAAGTGTTAAGTTACTAAACGGCTGCAACCTGCAATTGGTTCGATGATGATAACAGCTCGAAAGTAGCCAACATGCTGTCACCAGCGATCGGTCGAACATTGGTAACAATTGGGCAAGTTACTAACATGCTGTAGCTGACTATTGATCGAGCGCTAACAACTGCCAAGCAACTGAAACGCTGTTGGTCTAATTTTATCAACTGGAAAGTTACGAAATGCTACAACCTCTGAATGATCAAACACTACTGAGAACTGGTAAGTCACTGAATAGCTGCTACCTGCAATAGGTCGAACACTGATAACAGTTGGCAATTACCCGAGTGCTGCAACATGCTTGTTGTCCAACATTAGCAAGAACTTGGTAACTTGTTACGCTGCAACTGGGCTGCGGTACCAACACCATTGTCAATTGGCAAGTTTCGGAAATGCTGCTACATATTACCGGTCTGACCCTAGTAGCAAGACATGAGCTCCTGAATCCTGCTGCATTTTGCTGATGGTATGTTAGCTCCATTCCGCGAGCCATCGGCCTCAATAGCCTCGGCCGAAAAAAGTGTCGAATTCGAGTGAAGCAGCCCATAGGAATGAATTCACGTGCTTGAGAGTTACGGAAGCGTGAGAGTGCTTATAAGACGCGCATGTGCTCACCTCAACTCGCGTTTTTATTTCCGCCCGAGCTCGGAAGGTCTCGCACGAGTAGAGCCAAGAAAAAGAACAAAAAAGGCAGCGGGGAGAGAAACGATAAAGTGTGGAGTCTCGCCTGCTTCGACGTTTTGCGCGTTGACCAGAAGCAGCTTCAGCCCCTAAAAAGGGCTAGTATGTGTGTACGGAGGTAGGTGTGTGTGTGCGAGAGAGAAAGAGAGAAAGTCCAGTGCACACACCCCCTAAGAGGCAAACCATTTTGGGCGCGTCTTTTAGCTGCCCTAGACTGTGTCTCGCTCGGGTTTTCCACATGTGTGTATAAGGTGGTGTACATAAACGACCACGTTCAAGAAACTCGGCACACCCAGCAAGGTAGCCTCATAAGGGGATGATAGAGCGAGGGAGGGCGAACCTCCTTCTCTCGCGTTCTCTCGGACAATCAGGGTACATAAACGAGCATGTGTACATATATCTACGTGTGTGCGAGTGTACATATGTATGAGCTCATATGTACGGAAGGAAGGAAGGATGTTGAAGAAGGGATGAGAAATCGTGCGAGGGTTACTCCGGTCTCGCTCGTGTGTCCAGTCCACTCGACTGGAGCCCAGGGCACAGCCAGTTCGATCAATAGAGGGTATAGGGATTCTATACGGGTTTCCTAGGAGGTGGACACGACGAGAGAGACCGAGGACCGCCACACCACCCAACCGCCTTCAACGTACTTCCCTATCTGTCTATCCTCTGTCGCCCTTGCTCCTTTCCATCCAACCGTCTCGCTCTTCCCTCCCGTCTATCTCGCTCTTCCAACTGCCCCTTGGTGCGCGCTCCAAGGGCTCTTTATCAGACGCACACACCTTACTTGGAATCATCCGAGCTCGTAACGATCACCTTTCGCGAAGGAGGCTCAGCTCGGGAGAAAACTTGATTTTTCATTGGCCAGAAAATGCAGCGGATCTCGCAACCGAGACGAGCTGGTCTTCAGAAGTAACGAGACAGAATGAAACCTCGAATCTTTGGGAGAACGCAACATTTTTAGGCTGTCTCCATCGACTCCTAGAAAAACTTTTCGTTGTGGGACGTAACAAAGTTTGAGACCCGGACAAACCCAAACAGCTCTTTATCACCTCTGTAGCGAATTGTTAGATTGTCAAATTGGCCAAATTCTATCATACCAAAAGTGTTCCAAGCACCTATGTCATCCAGAAAATGAGACCGCTCCCTTTTTTGTCCATCAAGACAATTCCAACGAATCTCAATTGGCCAGCCGATAACTCACTGGCTCACCTGGAAAAAAAGTGGCTCGTTTCACTGGGGCAACTCGTGATTCCTGGTCCAATCGAGTCGCGTACCAGTAAATTCTACTCGAAGTATACGATATGATCCGTGGAGATTCGTTGACCCTGGACCTTGCTAAATTGCCGAGATCATCCGGCAAAAGGAGTATAGAGTGCATCGTGTTCCTGGGCTTCTCGTACTCGCGTCTTTCTCCTTTCGTATATTCATACGCTCTCTCTCTCTCTCTTGCTCTCCTTGATAGCAGGAGAGTTCCTTCTCGGTCAACACGGCAAAGGAGGACCAGGACTCTTGCTCTCCTCTGGATATGGGTTTCTCTTGCTCTCTTGCGCTCAGTTCTCTCTCTCTCTCTCTCTCTCTCTCTCTCTCTTTCTCTCTTGATCCAATTATCTCATGTCCCTGTGTCGGGATCGGCGTAGTACGCCATTGGTCGAATACCTCGCGATGTATATACATATATATGTATATAGGTACACTTTCTCTCTCCCTCTCTTTCCTTGCGCTCTCGGCTCCCTTCGGCCGTTTGTTTTGTAAGTCTAATCGCAGAACGGTTCTCCGGTGGTCTTCTTCTCGGCCAGCTTCGCACAGCTTCCATCTTCTTCCTCCTCTCACTGCTTTTCACCTCCTTCGATCTCTCTCCTTCTTGCCCTCGCGAAGATTCTACTCAGCCCTAGCCCTCTCCCTTCCCTCTCTCACTCCCTCCCTAGCGTAACCTTCGGTCCTCCTGCGCCCTGGGCAGCACCAGACGCCGCGCGACCGGCTGCCATTTTATTTCACGAAAAAAGAAAAACCCTTTTGCCACCCTGCGCTCGAGGAGATGCGCTGCTGAAGCGCACTCTCACGTACGCGTACGTAAACCCTTTATCTCCCGCGAGATCCTTCCAGTCCGAGGAACAAAGGTCAGCGCATAACCTACAAAAAATGGCGAATCGAGAAACTCCTCCGAAGACGAATTCCTCAACACTTCTACATTTAAGAAAAAAAAAAAACGTTTCTAATCAATTAGACAGTGCTTTGTCCAATTTGTGAATCGACACTTGCGTAGCGCGCGCCTTTTTGCCATTCGATTAATCAATATCCGGTGAACGTTCACTTCGTGTATTCGCGAAATACCGGCCGAGTGAATGCGAACGCCTCACGCAGGGCTCGCGAATCCCTCATCTCTCGAGACGGCATTAGCAAATAAGATTTTTACTCACGATGATTCTCATTTCTTTACGCGGGGACACACACACGCGCGTTCATCCGCTCGCGTACAATTATTCAGGACGGTCGGCAGGATAAATAAAAAAGGAGGAGAAAAAGACGAAAAGAAAAGGGAGGCAGAGGATTCTGGTGCGGGTCGTTATATACGTATACAGAGGCTGCTGGAGGAGCGAGAGATTTTTTGGAGTAAAATAACGCGCTCGGGCTACGGGTAATATATATTTCCTCTCCTCGCGAGCGCAAGTTTGGCGGGGGCCCCCACGGGGATAGATACGTACGTATATATATATATATATATATATATATATTTACGTATGGTGGCGGGTTATGTGTGCTCTGGCGCCACGGCTAAGAGCTCCGGACCGCCCATGAGAGGAACACGTGAGAGAAAGAGAGAAAGAGGGCCAGCCAAAGGCAAAAGTATGTGTCTCGTTCGCCATACGAGCAAGAGAGACGCATAGCGACAACTGGGAGCGGGGCAACGACGACGCGGAATAAAAGATGAACGCGCGTTTCTCTCGCCTCATTCATCCATCTATGATATGAGATTCGTGCGGGAAAAGGTGATTTCGAAGACATCCCGAGTCGACATTTTCAGCCTATTTTGCCCCTCCAGATCGTCAGAGTGGTAGGAGATAAAGGCAGTAATGTAGCTTCGTATTCAATATAAAATGACCCCCTACTTAAGGGAGACTTTGTCCTTGGAGTGCCATATTTCAGGTGTTTACATTTTATTTTTTTTAAAGGAAACGAGGAAAGCTTTTTGAGTGCGGTTTTTTTCTTGCTTTTATTCATGATATACAGAACGTTAGATAAATTATTTAAAAAAACAAAACCAAAATGGCGGCCGTTGCAGCTCCGCGAAAACAGGTCCTCAAATCGCGGGAGGTAAACGGCTGATGGTAAACGGTGTACTAGTACCCATACGTATGCATGCATGCCTGCTATAGGAATCCGCGTATACATGCATACGTAAGAGCAATTCCTGTCAAAAATATTGTAACTGTTTGCCCAAGATCCATTTCTTTCATTTTGGAGAGTTGCTGGAGCTGCAGTGGCAAGTTTGAAGCGAATGCGAAAGGTTCGCTGGGTGGAGACAATGGAAAGGCCATTGGAAAAGTAGGCCTCTACGGCGAACGCGCGGTCCTACCTAGTCCAATGCATGACGTTTACTGAAAACTATCAGACCCGCTCTCTCGAATGCGACCATCCCCGCCCGCGTTTCGTCGAAACAGCCAAATGCGCGATTGGTCCAAACGCAATCAAAAGAGGAGCTGCAACGATGTCAGCTAGGTTAGGTAGGAGTGTAAGGGCCTATGCAGGAGGTGAGCAGCAAAGGAAGAGCATGTTAGGAGCCCATAGTAGGACTCCTAGCAGTAAACAAACTCAAGTGAGGCTGACATAGGATCAAAGGCCTTTAAAATAGGCTGAACATTTCGACTCGGGATTCGACTTTGAGAATCGTCCTCGTGGGGGCCTATTGTCGCTAAACGTCACATTGTGCAGAATCCGGTATCCGAAACCACGTTTGGCCGCTCGTAGGCATATTGGCGTGAAGGTCATATATTTGCAAGCATCTTTATATATGAAGGTCGTACATTTTTAGGCGCATTTATGTAAAGGTCATACAGTTGTACGCATATTTATACGAAAGTCATACATTCGTAAGCATATTTATATGGAGGTAATGGCATGGAAAATTCCCAAAAATCAACGTTTTGTTTTTTTTTTTTTATTTAAGGACAGTTACTCAAAATGGCCGGGTGTGCTGATAGCCAACATTGTGTTGATGTCACGGGGTCAACATGTCCTTTCCCCATATCTATCCTCAATTATCCTCAAATACTTTCAATATTAACCCTTCCTTGACGCACTTATTGGCCATGATTTTGACACACTGCACTGACAGCAAAATTCTATTTATATTAACTAACCGCGTCTATTGGATTTTTGGAAATTCGAATTAACTAGACATTTCGGGAAATCAAATTTTTCTATTGCATTCTACGGAATTATTTATTTTAAATATATCTATTTATTGCAATCAAAATCTATTCAATATCGACCAATAACTGAATATTTTATTTAATCGTAATAAATCTGTATTCGGTTTCACCTGTTCAAAAAACAATTCAATTGAATCCACTAAATGTATCTATTTGATTTTTTTCAATTTAAATTCAATGGAATTTTTGTCGAGTCAACTATTTTTCTATTTGATTGAACTAATGGTCGGTCTTTATTGCAACACACATATCAAAGGGAAGTGGGGGTACAGAGGGCGGAGGGAGAGAGGAATTATGTGTATATATATGTTATGTTTGAAAGATCTATGGCGTGTTATTCGATAAAACTCTCTAATCATCACAATGATATTAACTAATTGATATAGTTTATGTGATGCAACAAATAATTTCAGGAATTAATTTGGCCTCTTATGCCATATCTGCGATCAAGATGTTACAAGCACTCGGTGCGTAGCTACAAGTAGGGTAGGTTCTAGGTTCGATACCATTGAGGCGAAATCGTTGTGGCAAAACTCTCAATTAAGTGTTTCAATTCATGTTGGATTTATGAAATATTTTATGCATATTCTAAATCTAAGTACACTTATATTTAGAGAGTACATTGTAAGCAAATGAAGATTTATTTGAATCGAGTTATTTATTCAATTTGAATATATTTAATATTCAAAAAGAATAACTAAAAGAAATAAAAAAATATTTATGAAACAAATAAGATGGTAGTAGGCTAGTACGGATAGTACTTTATCCCTCTGCCCTTAACAACCCTTCGGTCGGTTTTCATTGCAAAAAATCCGGCATACACTTCAAACATTTCTCAATACGTCTGCATAATTTAAATTCGTAAAGTACAAAATTCAATTGTTGTAAAAAATCATTGAAAACCTTCAATTTTGGGAAAGTGAGCATTTTATTTGAAATTCGTCCGTATCAAAATCAAAATGACCCAGTGTGCCGACGTAGGGTTAATACATACGGGAAAAACGTCCGAAAAGCAGCCTCGTCCTGGAAACTTGAGCACGAGAGTACTCTCACGCGTACGTTCCAAAGCTAATGAAAAGGATGAAAGACCGTGCACATGTGTGTAAAAATTGCGGATGAGGGGTTCAGTTCTAGAGAGGGTCGTATGAAGAAAAGGGACGAAAAAGTAAAAGGAGGTGGACTCAGGCGCGAGGAAAAGTCTTTTGCCGCGGAGAAGAAACTCGGGAGGGCTGAAGGAACGGCCGGGGCGGGGGATGAGGAGGATGGCAGGAGGAATAGACAGAGGGGGCGGGGGTATACGATTTTTACGCACGAACTGCGTAGAGCGAAAGAGCTCTCTTCGTCGGTGGGTCAGAAGGGGAGGACAAAAGGAAAAGTCGACGGGGATCGATCCTCTTTTCTCGTTGCGGGTGTGCACGCGCGTGCGTGTGTAAAACCACGCGGTACATAGAACCACGAGCTTTCTGATCTCGACGGTGCGTTTCTCTTGCTTTGCAAGCGAGAGAGAGAGAGAGAGAGAGAGAGAGAGAGAGGACAAATATTTTCGGGAGAAAATCGTGAGGCTCGAGCTGCTTCATACTATACCGCGGGACCACAGTCAGAGCGCACGTCCAAAGGGGGATGAAGTCTTGAGGGATGCGGAGAAGAGAAGTTTCGTGCCTTTATTCGCGTGGAGAACCATTTCACCTACATATAGGGGAACTCGGGGCAAGATGATAACGCTAAGGTCACGTTCAAATAAAACAATACATATATGAGTCAGTCAACTTTAATTATTCTTTTCAACCAACCAACATTTATTACTTACAACATTTATTAATCTTTTAATTTTGGAAGCAAAAAACAGTCTTTCCGATTGTTACCATACATCATCATTTTTTATTAAGGTAGTTCCTCTGCGAAAATCTCAACCAAAAGTTTACATACCATGTTCATGTTTAAAAGATTGATAATTGGTTTAATTAGCAATGAATGAAATTAAAAACTACGCAATATTGACTCGGTACTAGTAGATAATACGATGGATATAATTTATTGCCGTAAAATATATTTTGTATTGTGTTTTTGATCGACCATTGCCAGTAAACTTTTTGCCGGGACTGTCCAGGCTTTGCCCCAATTGTTTTTTTTCCAGGCTTTGCCAGGCTTTGCACCAAAATTGTGAAGGCTTCTCATGGTTATATCTTGGACACTAGATGGTGAATCATTCTCATTTTTTTTCACATTATTCGTGATATCTTACTGTAGCTTAGCCTCGTTTTTTATCAATTTCTTAAATTTAGTTTTGACGGTAGAATTAATGATGCTCTGTTTGCCCATCATAACGCATTTGTTACGTGTAAACCAAGCCAACTTTAAGTGTAAATATCTCAGGTTTGGGGTGGTCAAACTTATTCAAATTGCACAGATGTTTGGATAATGTATTAAATAACGTATATGTCAAATTTCAACCATTTCTTAATTCAACTCTTCTGTGGAGGTACTACCTTAAACCTTTATTTTTCCCATCTTACCCCGTATGCGGGACAAGCGCTGGGAGAATAATGGAACACGAATTATTGGCATCTTTTGCATATCAAAGTGGTTTCATTCTCAATACCACCAATTTGGTAAGCCAATCGTTTAAGTGCTGTAGTATTTAGTCCGAATAATCTTGCTTCCATATCATTCTAGTCAGTTGTGAGTTTTTTTCCTTCCCCTCTAACGTAAATAGTGGTACGTGGTAAAATAATGCGGCTTTGCGATAGCTTGTATTCATCTTGCCCCATTAGACGGTTAACGAATTAAGGGAGACCTTGTCCTTGAAATGCAGCGGGAGATGTTAGCGGCTCAACATGAGCAGCTAGAAGAAGAGGAGGGATGCCTCTATGGACCAGGCATTGCCGATTAGCGGTAATTATAAACACATTTGTGTAAACACATTACAAAACTTTAAACGCGTTTTCCTCGAAAACACGTTTTTAAAAATGGCTGACATTCTCCTCACCGCTGTAATTAACGTATCGATCTAAAATTTGGACAGCATACTCAGAAAATATGTCTTCACGGAATGACGGATCGTTTTTTTCGATAGATACATTTTTGCATTAATTATTTATCTTTTTATGCGGAAAAAAACGCGAAAATTCGATTTTTTTTTAATTGCCGCCATTTTCCGAAATTTGTACTAAACGAAAAACCCATCCGTCATTCCATGACCAAAGGTTCACAGATTGATAATATGCTTTGAATTTGTGTTTCAGATCAACAAAGAGTGATGTCAGCCGTTTACCTCCCGCGATTTGAGGACCTGTTTTCGCGGAGCTGCAACGGCCGCCATTTTGGTGTTTAAAAAAAAAAAAAATTTTTTTAACTTTCTGTATATCATGAATAAAAGCAAGAAAAAACCGCACTCTAAAAGCTTTACTCGTTCCCTTTAAAAAAAAATAAAATGTAAACACCTGAAATATGGCACTCCAAGGACAAAGTCTCCCTTGACAAAAAATCACGCAATCACCTCGAAAATTTCTGACAAACCGTTCTTATTATATGAATAATTAGTATCTTCATTGTGTTTACCCACCTGTCTATAATCAATATCAACAACTCAAATGAACTGAAACGATGGTAAAATTTACGAAAAAAATTAGATCGTTTTGTCAAAAAATCGATATTATTTTCTCACACTCATTCGCCTCCCCGTAGCCCCACCAAACTCCAACGGGTGCACTGTGCTCGCACACATTGTTTAGTAGCTAGGCTTATGATTAATCTTACCCCGCGTATTCGTCTTGTCCCGAGTTCCCCTACATACATACTCTTTCCACTGCTCGGGTTTCCCCCCTTTTTTCATGCTAGAAATCTTTGTATTTTCTTCACTTAGGTAACGCTCTGTGATAACGTGCTTTATGCATTATCATTGCGTCACGATTCGTTGCTAATTTCAGCTGTTCTTTAAAAGCAGTAACATGTTGAGCTAATTTCGATAAGGGTAATACGTTTTTGGAATTGGTAATTCATTTCCTCGATGAATTCTTCCACATGGGAAATTGGGGCAAGAGTACGATATCCGGGGTGCCAAGATTTGATGGTGAATTTAGGGTTAGCGAGTGAAAATACACAAAATATGAAGAGTGATAAAAGTTGATATTTCGCTTAATTTTCGTTATAATTAGAATTTTTCGATAGTTTTCGAAAACAACGATTTTTTTAAATTCGAAAATTTCTACGAACATGAAGCAAGGTAACTTGAAAATTCATAGATTCAACAGTGTCTCAGGAGCCAAAAATGTATTTTAAATACCACTACCATGTTTTCCTCGCTTATAAGTGCTACTAGACAGAGAGAAAAGTAGTACTTTTAACCGCTAGGAGTCCGGAGGGGAATTGAGGTAATCCTATCGCTTCACACTAGTCATACCACTGATCATACTTGAAACTCGTACAATTTATATTTTTAACGTATGCAAAAAAAATATTTTGTGGTAACTAAAATGTTCCATGTGTGAACTGTTTAATAAACGTTCGCATTTAATTAGAAAAATGAAAAAATAGTTATTCCAAAGATTCGCGCAGTAATTCTAGGTTTGATATGTGGCAACATTGGTTCTATCTCCGTCTCTTTGTAATCAACCAGGTGAGTTCAACCTTCATGCTTTTCAACGTCGATCTGTCAAAAAAAAGGTCAGGTGCGGGAGATATAAAGCATTGAATTCGGGCTACGACTGGCAAAAAGCGTAGAAAATTTGTGTCGGCGAAATAGGTCGATTAAAAATGAAATACGTGTGGAAATTCGTATGAGTGAGATGAGGTTAGGACTACAGTCAGTTGTTGCCTTGCTGTCACGTCTCTTTATCGTAGCAAGTGGTAATAAATCGAATACCGGACGTTTAAATTAAACTTGATATTACATAAAAATTAGATCAACAAGCGTAATTTGTTCTGAGAGCATTGAATTACTATGTATGTCAATCTGATTATTTTGGAGAATCTGACGGTTTCCCACTATTATATACACTTTTATAGCGACCGGAAATTGGATTTTTTTAATGTCGTCTCCGAATCCCTTCACAAAAACACGCAATTTTAATTTTTTTCTCTCTGTAATTAGGTAGATAACCGACCCTGAAATTTTACAGAGACGATTATTGATGTATTTAGCGAAGCTCAACAAAAAATGAAAATCCTATGGACTGAAGCCTGGCGATAGGATTACCTCAACGTATACGGTTCATCCACCTTCGGATTTTTAAGGCTCTAAGTTTATGTAAAATATATCGATTAGTTATTTGGTGTGGTAATAATATGGAACTATTCTTATTGCTATCAATAAATAGAGAATATGAATAAATGAAGTATTATAATCTCGGAATTATATGATATCACTAAACAAACCCAAACAAACAAATACTTTTTGAAGCTCGGCCGGTCAATTTCCATTATTCGCGATAAAACAAAGATATTGTACCCATGAGCCAACAACAAACGTTGAAGTTTGGCGTATTTCCAATTACCGCTGAAGGCGCTGATAACTCCTTAAGGAAGCCGAAACGGCACATTT
>OY723395.1:15645554-15695554 GCA_963210295.1 Ophion ellenae
TGGAAGAGGAAGCGAGAACGTGGCGCATAATGAAAATCAGGGCTGCTCTGTGTCGTTATACCGCATGCACATACAAACACACGTGATATCTTAGTTATATATAGTAGCGACGGCGTCCATTGTGAATTTTTCGAAATATTTTGTACTATTGTCGCCAGTTCCCTCTCCGTCTCTCCCTCTCTCCCTCTCTGCCGCTCCCTCACGCCTCGGGCAATATTTCGTTTCTTGAATGCACTCGTGTGGAATTTTTCCATACCGATACTCGCCCTTACTTTCACCCACCCCCTGTTACCGTTTTTCCTTATGCGGCACGTGTATTCCGTCTTCGAATGGGCGATGAAGAAATAAAGAAAAGAAGAGAACGGTTGGAAAAGCGTGCGTCCTCCCGTGATATCGAGTTTCACCTCTCTCTCTCTCTCTCTCTCTCTCTCTCTCTCTCTCTCTCTCTCTCTCTCTCTCTCTCTCTCTCTCTCTCTCTCCCTCTCTCTCGCTCTCTCTTTTTCCCCGGTTGGTTTTTCGAGAGAGGACGAGGGAAGAATCCACTGGGCGATCTCGCGAGGGTGTCGAGGAATCTGACCGGCAAAGCTGCTGTGTACACGTCTACGAGGGTGCACACGCGCGGTGGAAAATGCGGGTTAAACGTGAGAAAAGCCGAGCTGCCGGGCGCCGCCATAGTGCGCGCGATTCGTACCATAGAATTTCTTCTTTTTCATTCTGTTGCATTTTTTATTCATTCCGCATGTGCATGTACACTAATGTACCTTGTGTTGCCGCGGGTCGGGCTTTCAAAGACGGAAGGGCGACTGTGTCGCGCGCGATGTGAACGCTACCAACGGTGATGAATTATTTGATGTGCCTATGTATGTGTGTGTGGATAACTTTACTACTGTAAATAAGAATGCTGAACAAGGATTAAATAGAGGAAAAATCGGCGATGTAGGAGAAGAGGAACAATGAAAAGAAGGATCACCAAATTGACGCGAATTCGCAAGTTTGAATTGTTTTTTATTGACAAGTATGTGATACGCATTTTTATTGACAAACATGTGATATACACTTTTAGTAACGAATATCTGATAAACATTCTTATGTACAAATATATGATAAACATTTTCATTGGCAAAAATATGATAAGCATCAATCTCTTAATTAGCAAAGATATGACAGATATTGACAAGCAATGAAGTTATTAGTGTTTAGACAGTGTCCTAATCGCCGCCTCCAATCGGTGTAGGTGGTGTAGGTTCTGGACACTGGGCTCATTTCATGTGAAAAATGTACTTTTCGTACAATAATAAAACTTTCGTATGACCGGATACTTTTTTTTTGAAATTTTGCAAATTACCCAAATCCCGACCTTTAGAAAAAAAGTTCATTTTTCGACCCAAAAAACAACTTTAATAATTTGTCGTTAACATATGGATGAACATGTGAAAAAATCATTCGGCCTTACGGTGGAAAATATAATAAGCTGTGCTCTGTCCGAATTTAAAGTGAATTGGACGAAAAGATATTGAGATAGATACGACTATCACCGTTTTCACACTTTCGAGAGAATAGCGTCACAGTGGGGTGGTTCACCTTAGCGGAGTGGCCTGCCACGAAAATCCTCACAAGTCGTTGAAATTTGCGAATTTTGACAAATTCATTGTCACAAATTAAATCCAAGACCGCGGGCTATAGAACTATACATTAAAAAGTGATCGTATGTCCGACATGCCGAGCATACGCAGACCTCTTAAAGCGCATATAAATTTGTTTGTTTATAATCGTGTACATGCGTGGCATATTTGCGTGGCCCACTTCTCGTACATCGCAGCACCACGTAAGTTCGAAGCTAATAATTTATGAACTCCACGCACTTATAACGATGAGAAAGAGCGAGCGAGAGTGAGAGTCGAGAGTCAGGCGAAGTAAACTCGTCGCGCGACCCTCCATGGCACGTATCTGCACATACGATCCGTCACTTTTGCTCCTTCAACGAAAAACACTGGCGAACATGTCACGCTTCTTTCATATGTGTATTCATTATTTCTTTATCACGCGCTTAGTCGCAGCTCAGAATTAAATTACTTCGTTAACTTTATCGTGCGAGATTTGGGGGCGTTGCGTACACTTCCGCAATATTTAGAGCTTCTGAGCTTGCGGACATTTTTATACTTGTCAGTATGACGAATGTGTATCCCAAGGATTTTAAGATTGGACGAATGAATTGGTGAAAGATGAGGAGTATTTGAGGGTGGGGCTGGTCTTGAAATTACTATGGAAGCATTGGAATGAATTTTTTCCTCCTAATTTCGTCTAATTTTACTTGAACAAAGGAGTTCTCTCTCTCTCGCTGCTTCTCCTTAGCCCGCTTGAATTTCACCACCACCCCATGCGGCCTTTGTATGCCGTTTGATCTTTTTAAAATTCTGGCCCGCGATGCGACGCGTCTAGAAAGCAATCGTGCGACGGCAATTTGTTGCCCCGCGTATGAAGTTTCCATATTCTTCGACAAATGTCACCGCGCTCATAGATGTATACGTAAATATATATCGTTTCACGAGAGTGAAAAAAGGGCGCGCAGTTTTCTCTCTCTCTCCCTCTCTCTCTCCGGACTCCCAAGAAGAGGGGGGTGGAAGAGGGAGAGAGAGAGAGAGAGAGAGAGACGGACAAACAACCGACACAGAAAGAGAGTAAAAAGCAACGACAGTCACTTTTCCCGCATTGTTCATAGCACCGTTTCTAAAATTATAGTCGAGACTCGACCATTTTATTCGCCGGACGACTGCGCGACCGTTTTTATTCATCAATACGCTAGTTTATAAATGTCTGGGGCGAGGGAGTGGGTAACTTCTTTCCCGCGCCGTTGACTTTTTCACATATACTCGAATGCATACATGCATATTTACGTATATACATATACACCTCTCCCCGACACATATATATGCATGTAGGACGCATTTCCATGCACTTGCAACGTGAGACATGCAATTGTCATGGAAGAATATACGTACGCATATTTCCACACAACTTCACCCTACGTTACTTATAAAACTGAGCTTTCCTGTGCACTCCCGAGTTTTTATCAGAGACTTGTATTCGGTATCGATTGACGTATTAACGTTCAAACGTCACAAACGTAATACAACATGTGTCGCAAGGCAGGAAGTAAAGGTGTAGTACATGTCGTGTTTATACGCACACACACACACACACACACACACACACACACACACACACATACACACACACACACACACACACACACACACACACACACACACACACACACACACACACACACACACACACACACACACACACACACACACACACACACACACATATATGGGTTATTATAAATATAGAAGCCCCTCCCTCGCGACGAATGAACATTGTCACCGGGAAAACTTTGCGGCCGATTAAATTTTCATGTGTACACACGTTACTATAAGGGATCTTAGTATATATATATATATATATATATATATATATATATATGCGTATATGTATACACAAACGAGGATACGCCATCAAAGTGCCATTATGAGCGGGCGAGATGTGTATAATTTGAGGCGCTCCCGCGCAAAAGGGGTATGTGGCACGGGCGTGATGTGGTTCGAGAGCGCGAGGACGTTTCATCGGGTAGACGTTGAATTATCGATAAGTTCCCGAGTCTATTCTGCTCTATTCTATATTTTATTTATTTTTTCTCCTTCTTTATCCTCTACCATCTAGCGGTGACGCCAGAAGGATGACGAGGAGGAACGTTCGAGGGTCGTCCGCGCGTCAACGCGGCGCGTGTCCGTTTGTTTATTTTTTACTCCGTTTTCATTTCCTTCCCTCTTTGCGTAATCGATAATTCATTGTGCTCTCTCTCTCTCTCTCTCTCTCTCTCTCTCTCTCTCTCTGCCGCTGTCTTCGTCCGATTTTTCGTTCTCTATTTCCCTATATTGTCCTTCCCTCGTCGGTGTTTGTCAATGGAGGATGAGATGGTATTCTGTCCGATTTTTTCTCACTCGCGGTATGTTCCGTGTCGCAGATTTTCATTTCCGTTTTGTTTTTCTTTCGCTCGACAATGCCAATTTCCTCTTTAATCCAACCACGCAATAAATATTCCACGCGATTTCCGTTCGGGAGAAAAAAAAAGGACGGTTCGTGCGTTGGTCGATCGTGGATCCGTTTGTTTTTTTTTTTTCGATCGCTTTTTTGTCGACGTTCACCCGGGGCTGCCTTGTTTCAACGGCAATGCGACAGGGCTCGAGCTTGTGAGCGGAAAGCTTTATCCCAGTGCGCACTATAGAAAAAGTCTGTACACATTCGGACATATATATATATATATATGTGTGTGTGTGTGTGTGTGTGTGTGTGTGTGTGTGTGTGTGTGTGTGTGTGTGTGTGTGTGTGTGTGTGTGTGTGTGTGTGTGTGTGTGTGTGTGTGTGTGTGTGTGTGTGTGTGTGTGTGTGTGTGTGTGTGTGGAAGCATTGAACATTCATCCTGGATACGCGTACGAAATGCAACCGTGAGTAAAATGGGGCGAATTGCGTAGGACGGTATATATTTCTAATACTATTAGGTGGTGTTCCGTTACACGTAACGACAGATGTACAGATGTCCCTGATCACCCGCCCTTACTGCTCTCTCTCTCTCTCTCTCTCTCTCTCTCTCTCTCTCTCTCTCTCTCTCTCTCTCTCTCTCTCTCTGTCTCTGAATCGATGTTTCCTGTCCCTGCTGTCCCGCGGGTTACATCTCTCGTTTTTTCCTCTCTCGTGGACGCGATCTGTTTGGACTTCTGTGTCTCCCGAAAAATACGGGGGTGGGTATCGACGCAGCTGCTATCCCGTGTTAAACTGTCTACTCTACGTATATGGGTACGTAACACTGAAATGTACCATATATATATATATATATATATATATATATATATATATATATATATATATATATAAAATGAAATCGTAAGCGTTTGAGCTCCCCCCACGAAAATCGATTGATAGTTTGAACAAACGTGGCACTAACGCTGCGGGGGATGCTTAACGGGATCTTCGTATCTCTATTTCTCTCTCTCTCTCTCTCTCTCTCTCTCTCTCACTCTCGCTCTCTCTATCTTCAAATATGTACGTATATATATATATATTTGTATAGATATATGTAACTGTATTTTCTATACTTTTAAATATTTTCTCCATTTATTTTTCACTTACGAAAATAACTCCTACAATTTAAACTATTAATTGATCAATGTATAAATTGTGTATAATTTGCCTACCGATCAATTAATCGATTTTATATAGATTCTTTTTATATAATTGATTTATTTCATACATTTTTTTAAATCCTTCGATTAAAGACTAGTTTATACTTATATTTGACTAAATCCATCCGCATTTTTTTCAGATGATCCACTTCGCTGCAATGTTGGTCACCGCAAACCGTGTACATAAAAACATTATTTCATTGACGGCCATTTGCCACTAAACAATGTAATATTTTTCAATAAAAAAATTACTGAAAGTTCTTCAAGATGTGTTCTTTAAGATGGTATATTGATAGATTAAAAAAGTTCTGTAGTTTTCTTTAAAAAAATTCATGTAAAAGGCCTTTTTTTGCGCTACAAGTGGGGGTAACGCCTTAAAGTTTTAGGTTCTCTATGGCCGTGCCAGAGGTGGGCTTACGTGGTACGGACAAAGTCGGTGAAAAAAATGTTCTTGTTATAAATCGAATAGTAACTTATTCTTATGATGATAAAGCACCGTTTTAGCGAAAAAAATTGATTTTTCGAAAATTCTACTGTGCCCTTACCCCTTAAGGGGTTATATACAAAGTTGGGGCTCAAAAAATCGACAATTTCTTTATTGCATATTCGAAAAGTACATGCTTTCGAAAATATCTGTGGGGATTTTCATTCAGATCGGAGCACTAGATTATAAATTGTGCCGCGTTTTCGACTGCAAGTATGGGGCGAAATTAAAACAAAACATACCGTCGCCGTGAACGTGATAACTCAAAAACTTTTCAACCGATCTTCATGAATTTTTTTTTTAATTGACGATATTTACAATCTCGTGTACTTGAACGGTTCCTTTTTCGCAAAAAAATGTGCGATGCTTTTGAACAATTTTTTGTTCGAAATTCTCAACACCTCAAAAATCGAATTTTTTTGCAAAATAGTTCTTGTATTTAAAGAAAGTTTTTTTCGGGTATACAAACCGTTCAAGGACACCGGATGACATTCTTGTTCAATAATTTTTCGACTTTTTTTTACTCCAGTTAAGCGGTTTGCCTTTAATCACGTTCACCGCAAGCCTCTTTAAAAAAAAGGCTTTTCGGGGAAAGGGCCATGAGTCCTACAATCGTTAATATTTTTTTATTCTTAAAATTCTGATTTTGTTCTCCGAGACCAGTTCCCACAAACTGCATTTCGTTTTTTCAATAAAATCTTCATAACGTCCTTAAAAAAATTCACGAACATATCTCAATTTTTTCCATCAACTTTGTATATAACCCCTAACTCGATGTACTGCCAGAGCCGAACCCCGACCGCTCATCCATCAGTGTCGGTTTTATACATTCATATATAGAATTTTTTATTATATATATCACTTATATATAATTTATCCACTGATCACTTTTGGTAGTTTTTAAATTTTTTAATTAAAAAATAAAGCCCAAGAATTCAAGCTACATCGATTGGCCGTAGTGGATCAATCCTCACGGAGTTGATCAGTGATACTCAATCCAGAGGGTGTAATATGTCAGTGAGACTGAGATTCACCGAGCTTTTGAAATAAGTCTCATATGTATGTGTGTGTGTGCGTGCGTGTGTGCCTGCGTGTGTGTGTGTGTGTGTGTATGTGTGTGCGTGCCTGCGTGTGCGTGCGTGCGTGCGTGCGTGCGTGTGTGTGTGTGTGTGTGTGTGTGTGTGTGTGTGTGTGTGTGTGTGTGTGTGTGTGGGTTTGTATATATGCGAAAAAACTGTGCGCCCTTCGCAAGGGGGTTGCCTTATTTTCTCGTGAGTGAATCTTGTACACACTGCACCCCGCGAGAATGCTCACATTTGCGATTACTTTCGTATCGATTTGTAAGGGCCAAGCATAAGGGTACACACACACACACCCGCACACACACACACAATATGTACGTGTGCACAGAAGTAACGGCAAAATACACACGTTGCTGAGTTGAAGCCACCCTCCTTTCGAAATTACGCATGTAAGTAGGTACGAGAGTTGCGCAAGCTCGTAAATAACATACTCGAACACTGTAATAATCTAGTACTACGTTGTACGTACGAAATTGTACTCGAGATTGTCGTCTCTCTCGCTCACTCGCTCGTTCGTGTTATAGTGGATTTTTCTGATTTTGTTTCTATCGCACCGGAAGTACAGGCACGTTTGCATTCGCAACGAAGATTTGTGGACACGAATGGCATGAAACAGTCGGCGAGCCAATTCACTCCCGGTCTTTTTTTTCGTTCTATTCTCACTTAGAGGCACCTTTCAAGCGTTTTCAAATTCACGTTTTACCGTTATATTTTATTCGAAGGCTAGACACATTTTTAGTAAATTATTAATATAAATGCGTACATTATTTATTTATTTTAACCAGTTCTCAATTAATTCCTGAGTTCTAACGTATACGCTTGCGGATTTTTACGTATAAACCTTCCCAATCGAACTCTGTTCTATCATTCCCTACCTGCACTTTGCTAATCTTCGCAACCAAATATTTGGTAGTGATCCGAGATATTTAGATTTGTATCATCGATACTGACCTTGAATGACCTTGAACGACTTTGACCCCCTAATGTTTTTTATGAGGCTTGAGGCACAAGATGGTTGAAAAAAATATACCATTCCATTTAAAATAGTGGAGGTGACCGTCACTGTGCGTCAGTGCCTCCGACAAAATTTAAAAAAATTGGTTTTATTTAATGGCCCGGTTCATACCGTACAACTGTTGTCTGGAACATTTTTTGTGACGTCGATAATTACCGAGTTATTTCGGGTGGCAGAGATAAGAGGGACACCCCGTATATATATAGCTACTTAAAATTGAATATAAAAAATCGCACAATAATGAAATGAAATTGTGCAGATAACGACAAATTTTCAACAGTTTTCAACCGATTGGGATGTAATTTTGCAGTACATTATTTATTTATTTTAACCAGTTCTCAATTAATTCCTGAGTTCTAACGTATACGCTTGCGGATTTTTACGTATAAACCTTCCCAATCGAACTCTGTTCTATCATTCCCTACCTGCACTTTGCTAATCTTCGCAACCAAATATTTGGTAGTGATCCGAGATATTTAGATTTGTATCATCGATACTGACCTTGAATGACCTTGAACGACTTTGACCCCCTAATGTTTTTTATGAGGCTTGAGGCACAAGATGGTTGAAAAAAATATACCATTCCATTTAAAATAGTGGAGGTGACCGTCACTGTGCGTCAGTGCCTCCGACAAAATTTAAAAAAATTGGTTTTATTTAATGGCCCGGTTCATACCGTACAACTGTTGTCTGGAACATTTTTTGTGACGTCGATAATTACCGAGTTATTTCGGGTGGCAGAGATAAGAGGGACACCCCGTATATATATAGCTACTTAAAATTGAATATAAAAAATCGCACAATAATGAAATGAAATTGTGCAGATAACGACAAATTTTCAACAGTTTTCAACCGATTGGGATGTAATTTTGCATACACGTGGAGAATGGAAAAGTAGCGGGTACGTGCTTTCTGTTTTTCCGATATCTCACAATTAAGGGGTTGAAACTGCTTTTCGATTTTCAGCCGAGAGCATCGGATAGTCAGCTAGCTGTTTGCGATTTCGGGTTAGAGTCACGTCAATATATGCTCGCTATATGACGCGATTGCATATTTGTGTAAATTACGCTCGTTCCACCCCCTCCCGTCACCCTCTCACAAGGAAAACGCTTAAGGTTCTTACTTTCCGACATGGAGAAAGATTTGCAGAGGCACAGTCGGTTACAATGAAAGTACAATGAGTAAAAATCGTCGATATGAACTTTCTCGTTTTGGCAGAACGGCACTGCTAAGGGGTCAAACGCACCTTAAAATCTTATATATATATATATATATATATATATATATATATATATATATATATATATAAATGTGTGTGTACAGCGAGCTTTTGGCACATATGTTGGATGCTTTAAACGAACCTACTGGCGAATTTGGACCTCGAGTGGAACAAACTATGTTCAGAGCCGAAAATATATTTCCATTGGCTTCGAATTCTGGACAATTGACGACGAATCATTTCAAGCATTGGTTTCAAGAAATATATATTGCCGATACGGGTCCGAAATCGGTAATATTTCCGGATTTTTGGAGCGGTCAATGTACAATTGCATTTAAAGGAATGGATATGCACTTACATTAGTTCTGTAGACAATTAGTTCATATTACAATTAACAACTTTTGTAAGTGTAACCGGAATGATACAGCCCCTCGATGTTTATGGCTTCGGTGTATGGAAAAACTTCACCAAACACGTCTCCGACATGGTAATATTGTATAATCACGACGTCAATAGAATTTTGCTTCTCACAAAATGCAATATATGTGGCGAAGCCGCTATCATAACTTGTGCTGTAGGCATTTATGTGCCTACATTAGCAGGAAATTGAAGGGTTATTTGCACCAGTTGTTCACGAATTATCGCAATAAACAATACGCTATTTGTTGTAATATTCATTGTGATTACAGAGTGTCTCCCCGTCCGGATATGGGACGAATGAGCGTATGTTATTCGTCCGGATAGCGGCTCAGTTCACGTCGTATTTCCAGTGGACTTCGTCCACTTCCAGTTTGGGTTTGTCTGTACAGGCTTGTTTTTTTGGGTTTGTTTTTTGGGGTGTGTTGTTTGGGATTGTTTGTTTGTTTGGGTTTGTTTGTTTGGGTATGTTCGTTTCGATTTGTTCGTTTGGATTTGTTTGTTTAGGTTTGATTGTTTAAGACGTTGTACAGCGAGAACTGCGTGAACTGAGCCGCTATCCGGACGAATAACATACGCTTATTCGTCCGGTAACCGGACGGCTAGCCGCAGCGTTGTTATTATCATGAACGTGTAGTAGTCGAAGAATACAACATTTTTCCCTTTGAACATTTTATCTCGGCCCTTTCACAAGTTGTAGAAAGAAAGAAAGTTTTTTAGGCCGTGTTTGACCCCTTAACAGTGCCGTTCGGGCGAAACGAGAAAATTCGTATCGGATATTTTGACTCATTGTGCTTTCATTGGAACGCACTTTGGCTCGACAAATTTTTGTCCACGTCGGAAGGTAACATTAAGGTACACCTTAAGCGTTTTCCTTGTGAGAGGGAGGCGGGAAGTAGTAGATCAAGCGTAATTTACACAAACAGGCAATCGTGTCATAGAACAAGGTAATATTGACGTGCATTCATCCCGGAATCGCAAAAGGCTAGCTGATCCCACGATGCTCTTGGCTAAAAATCGAAGGGCAGTTTCAACCCCTTAATTGCGAGATATCCGAAAAACAAAAAACACGTATCCGCTACTTTTCCATCCTCCTCGTGTATGTAAATTTACATCCCAGTCGGTTAAAAATTCTCGAAGATACGCATGAAAAAATTGCATTTTTGCCATAAACAATATGAAATTCGTTGTTATCTACACCGTTTTCATCTTCAATGTATAGTTCTCCGAAAAAGAAAAACTTTTTGCGAATTGACATTTTTTCGTATTTCGTTCCGTTAGAAACTTACCGCCGAAAAACAAAAAACACCCCCATTTTCGAGGGTGCGTTTCACCCCGTAAAAATCGGATTTCGCCGATATAAAAAAATACGTGTCGCCTATTTTTGCCCATTCGACAAACATGCCAAATTTCATCGAAATCGAAGGGGGCCACCTCGCGACCTATCCTTGTTAGTCTTACTTTGTTTCACCTCGAATTAGTTGCAGTACGTAGCGTAATGTTAAGTCGAGTTCTCTTAGATTTAGTTGACATTCTATTGTATTTTTTGCTTGGCTCACCACATGGCCAAATTTTGTATCTTCCCCCAAAGCTGGCTACGATAAAATAAACATATATCACATATACCATACCAAATACCATAGTGTCTTGCATAATCTTTACTTTAAAATCTCGAAGCAGTGAATTTCCAACGGAGAATATGAGTCTTCTTATTCGACGATGGTTCCGATCGCCAGCCGCGTATCTTTGCATGGATATCGCGGTAAAGAGGGTTCTCGACAACGAAATAGTTAATTAATGGATCGACACGTCGGAGAAGAGCCCCCACCCCCCGAGTGACGCGAGCCCTTTGGCACGAACAACCCTCTCTCTCTTCTTCTTATATTTTCGGCCTCGTCACACCCCCGCGCACTACATATACAGACCAAGGATAGAAGGATATACAGGATCGGCGTTGCGTTTGGCCGCCGCGCGCTTCTCAGCTCCCTATTGTCGCCGCTATGTTTTGTCCCGTCAGTCCCGAACGCGCGCAATGCGATATCCACGACGATTTCTTTTCGTGAAGCGCTGGCCCCCACGGCCACCCCGCTTTCCTGCCCTCTTCGCTGGACCGCGCGCAGCGCGGATGAGGACACCCGACATAGCGTCGCCGCTCTTTCACTGCGCGCAGACAAGCTCCACAGTACGAGAGCGAGGGTGTACGTTTGAGAAAGAGTGAGAGAAATAGAAAGCGTGGCAAGATTATTGAGAGGGCCCTACACACACACACACAGACACACACACACACACACACACACACACACACACGCACGCACGCACGCACGCACACACACACATACACACACACGCGCTCACACACACGCACACACACACACATAAAATGAAAGGGAGATCTCTTAGTTATGTACCTATGCAGAGGCGAGCTGCGGCTTAAAGTTTTTTTGCCGCGTATTAGCCAAAGTATACGCCAATATGATAATAATAATATAACAATATAATGAAACTATAACAATGATAATAACATTGTGTAAAGATAAATAATAAATATAATGATATATTTTTTTAAATTATAATAATGACAACATCAACAATAATAATAATAAGTTGGAGCCCTCGAAGACCACCCAGCGACGTTGCTGACCAATAATAACACAATAATAATAAGAAGAATGCCGCAAAGAGCCTACCCGACTTCTATTTGATCCGCAAAAATAACTAGGGACTCCACTAGGTCCCAAAAAGTCCTACCAGGGACTTACTTTTTGTCTCGAAACACAATAATAATAATAGAAATGTCGCAAAGGGTACCTACTTCTGATTGATCCGCAAAAGTTCTCGGACTACGTCCTCACGCACTTCGCCAGTCATCCTCGTATTTCTGCATATCCTCGAACTTTTTAAATATCAATAAAGTTCACGATCCCACGATGGCGGCCGTCCAGAGTGAAGTGTGTGTGTGTGTGTGTGTGTGTATGGGGTACTAACCGCGAGGTACTCGTCTCTTATGTGTGCTAGCTGTCGACACCATGAGTCTGTTGGATCGACGGGCCGAAAAAAAAAGAAAGCAAGAAGAGGGCCAGACGACGAGGAGAGCTCGGAAGAGCGAGCGCACTCTTCCAGCTCGTTGTGTTATTGGCGGTAAAGTTCTATCGGCGCCGCGGTCTCTCTTTTTCTATGCATTGTATAGGTACGTAAATATATATATGCATATATATATATATATTCATGAGCGGCACTCCGTATGACGAGGTATTATTACACGGTATGGGATTCGGAACTGCGAGACGCGTACGACCTAATTATTATTGTTCAATTGACGTTGAACTCCCGGTTTTTTGTATTTTCTTCTACGGCTTTTTCTTGCTCTATTTCTCCCCCCCCCTCTCTCTCTCTCGCTCTCTCTTTCTTTCTTTACACGCACATTTTTGTCGTTGCGCGCGTGATAGTACCGCGGTCGCACAATCTCAGGCGATAAAAAGAGGAGAGCAGAGCTTCCACGTTTTTCGGCTTTGTCATAAGAAGCCCGACGACTCAGTTTCTTTCTTTTTTCTCATGTAGTTTAGCTTCGTCGATCATCGATGTTGATAGCTCTCGTATGGCGGGTAAGTGGCGATGATGTTTTCACCTGCGTCTTCTGGCTCAAATTGTTTTTATACAGGGTGTAGATCGGAAAGTAAAGTAGGGGAGAGAGGAGAGAGGAGAGAGGAGAGAGGAGAGAGGAGATAGGAGAGAGGAGAGAGGAGAGTGGAGAGAGGAGAGAGGAGAGCGGAGAGAGGAGAGAGGAGAGAGGAGAGAGGAGAGTGGAGAGTGGCGAGTGGAGAGAGGAGAGAGGAGAGAGGAGAGAGGAGAGAGAGAGAGAGAGAGAGAGAGAGAGAGAGAGAGAGAGAGAGAGAGGAGAGATTATTAACTATGCCTTGGCAAAGCCTTGACGCAAATGGTGATACAATTCGAACTAAACTATTTCTTACTTGCATATTCTACTTACAATTATAAGCTGTTATTGTAAACAGTATCCAGTAACAATATTCAACGCTCTTAATAAAAACTAATTATCTCGAAATGCGGTAGGAAAGAGCGCAATTTCATTATAATTCGTGATCATCGAATACAAAACGATCGTGATATTAATCTTCATTGTAATACAAAATACTCTTAATATTACAAATCTATCCTAAACAGGTGTTTGAAAAGACGAAATTTGAATACAGTAAATGTCGGGGAGCTAGTAACTTCAACTGAGAGAGTATGCCAAAAATAGACGGAGAGAAAGAGAGAGAGAGAGAGAGAGAGAGAGAGAGAGAGAGAGAGAGAGAGAGAGAAGTTACGCTCTCGTTCTTTATCGCCAAGACGAGACTCTACTTCCGGATATCTCGCGCTCGCCGTTACCGGAAGTTGAACAACCGTATCGTTCATTCACGATTACGTACATATATATGTACGATATATATATACATAAATATATATATCTATATATATATATATATATATATATATATATATATATATATATATATATCTATATATATATATATATATATATATATATATATATATATATATATATATATATATATATATATATATATATATATATATATATATATATATATATATATGCATGCTACTCAGTAAAGTTCTGGCGACCGCAAGGACTCGGAAGTTGCGAATTGTCGTGTGTTAGATCTCGGCGAGTTACGTCCTTATGCGGGTAGATTGCGGCGCGCGCGCGTGGTTGATGTACGGCGCTAGCGGGGCGGCGCAGCCGGGGGGATATTCCCGAAATGATTTCATCGGCGACGAGAGGGCCGCAAGGGTGTGTACGTACGCACGTTTGAAGACGGCGAGGTAGAGCGGCAAGAGGTGGGGGGTGGATAAGGGAGGTGATCTCTTTCTCGTCCACGGAGATGAGTTCGGCGGTGTGCGAGGTCGCAACCGCGAGGAGATAGGAGGGCAGCCAAGGCGCCGAGTAGACGACGCCGTTTGCTGTTTTTGCCTTTTCTCTGTTCAACATCCACGCGATCTTGTACCCGTTCTCTCTCTCTTTCTCTCATTTCCTCTTTTCCCATTAGGTCTCTCTCTCTCTCTCTCTCTCTCTCTCTCTCTTCCTATCGCTCTCTCGCGATTCTCTCGCTTTTCCGTTCGTCTGTTTTTCCTCGGCGGACGAAGCCACTTGAGGTCCGCGCTTTATTCATCGCGGGTGATAGCGCAGAGTGGGTGCAGATATATAGATACTTTCCGTATATTTGGGGCGGGGGTAACAAAGTACGAGAGCCATAGATTCGCACAAATTTAAACGGTCTCCTTTTTTCCTATCTCTTTATTGTCACTCTCTCGTTTATTGGGCGGATTATGTTTCAAGCTAATTTTTTTATTTTCATTAATTTATATTATATGCAGACCTATTTTAATTTCTCATAAAACTGTAGACGATTTTATATTGTTATTCCTATAATAAGGCATTTATTTGTTGCTATTATTTATTTATTTTATTCTCTGAGACTTACCGTAAAACGGGGCTACTTTGAACAGGTTTTGGAAGTTTTTTGTCGGTAACTTTTTTTTAACATCCTAAATTCCAGCTTTTTTTGCTCCAATAGAACAATGTGTCCTTCGGCTATCAAATGTTTAAAGAATGACAAGCACCACCACCCTCCCACAAATTTATATATGTTTTTTTGACAGGGCTTCTTTGACAGGGCATTAAAATGCAAATTATGTCAAAGATTAAGGGTTACTTTGACATCATTTTGATAAAAAAAATGTAATATTTTATGCATTACACACGAAATTAAAAGAAAAAAACGATTTTTTGCAATCAAATTGTCATCTTTATCGAGGGAAGATACCACTGTGGCAAGCCGAAAAAGGTCGTTTATACCGATTTTTAAAATCTACTTGATTATTTATTTGGGTTTGAAAAAAGAAATGCCATTAAGCAGACATTTAAATTATTTCGCGGGAATTTTTATTTTTAAAAAATTACACGAAAATAAACAAAATGGTTTTCCTCAGAACCATGTTTTTGAAGTCGGCACGCCGCAGAATTCGAACAATTTTCTTCCAACCGATATCGGTTTTTTGATTACTTGAAAATTGTAAAAAATATATCACTTTTGATAGGAAAATTATGGTCGAAAAAACGAACTAAATTTTTTCTTTACATACTTCAATATATACCTTATAAAACCTAAAAGTTCTTTTGGCCATGTATTTCATTCCGTTCTTTAAAAAAAAAATCCAAAGGAAACGGTCGAAAGTGGGCAGTGACAGTCGTGTCCTCCCTTGAGGAAACATTTTACATAAAAAATCAAGTTCCTAGGGTACTATTTATAGGCACTTAATCAGTCTTATAATTATCATTGTGATCAAAATCAACTTGGGCAACATTACAATCAACTTTAGCAAACTTATATGAAACTTGAACAACAAATTGTTGTTTAAGTTTATTCCCCGCACCCGCCGCCCGTCACAGAAGGTCACGCGAACTTGCTGCGTACACATTTAAACCGTATTTTGGCGCTCTGTCAGAGTAGCCCTAAAAACTGTCAAATTTACCCTGAATGTCAATGTAGCCTCGTGTTACGTACTCATTTCCTAGATTTTGTATTATTTAGTTTGGGTTATTATTATGGTTGTAATATTTAGGGTAACTTTTGTGCAAATTGTATTATTAATTTTATTTTTTGCGATGTTCTCGTTTTTCGGGTTTTATATTATTTAGATTGGGTACATACAAAGATAATTATTATTATCTTTGTATTATTGGAGGTAACTTTTTGCAAATTATTTCGGTTTATTCCAATAACCATTATTTATTCGTCAATATTACTTATCATTTTTATTGATTGTGATGTTTACATTTTCTGGATTTTGCGTTATTTAGTGGGGTTATCATTATCTTCGTATTATTTAGGGTAACTTTTTTGCAAATTATTTCGTAGTATTACAATAACCAGTCATCTATTCATCATTATTATTAATTAATTGTATTGTTTTCGATATTCTCACTGTCCGGATTTTGAATTATTTAGTTTGGGTTATTATTATCCTGGTATTATTTATGGTAACTTGGTGCAAAATATTTTTTATTAGGCCAATAACCTTTTTTTATTCTTCATTATTATTTGTGAATTTAATCGTTTGCGATGTTCTTATTTTCCGGATTATGTAGTATTTACTTTGGGTTATTATTATCTTTGCATTATTTGAGGTACCTTTTTTGTAAATTGCTTTGAATATTTCGATAACCATGATTTATTCGTTATTGTTATGTGTTAACTTTATCGTTTGCCATGTTCTCAATTTTCGAATTTTGTATTAATCAGTTTCAGGGCTATCGTTATCTTTGTTTTATTTTGTCTAACTTTTTGTCAAATCGTTTTGTATTAGGTTAAGTGCGGGGTAGTTGGCCACAAGGTTTTCAAGGGTCCGTCGAAATAAAAGTACAGACGATTCTTGACTTATCTTCATTTGTAATTAAACTTTGACCATTTAACATCAAGATAATTGACAAAAATAAAACAAATTCTTATAAGACCAACATTAAAAATAGTAAAATAAAAATCACATTCGGCCATCTCTCCCTGAGTATTAGGGTGTGATGGCTATAGAATAGAGGAGAGATGGCCAGTACTTTATTGTACTCTTGGTTTTCTCTTTAGTTTTTATTTGATTCTTAATTTTTTTAGTTTCTTCCAGCCACATCTAGAACACATATAATCAAATTCAAATAGTACAACTTCCATGTCCCCAAAGTTGGTGGAGCGAATTAAGCAGTAAGAGGTGGCATCTAGTGAGCGGTCCTATGATATATTTCCAAACAAACCCAACCAACATATTTCTATGTACCAGGATTTGTTAACTATAAACAAATGGTAAAGTTGGACGTGGCGAAATAAATATCTTCTTACAGTTAATGAATATTTCATTTGAGCCTCTGAATTGTCACAAATACAGATTTGGTAAGGGTTAAGAAATGGGAACTTCAATGGAACATACCCGTTTTTAACAGCCAATAGATATACAGTTGGTCCAACCCAATGCTTCATGTGCATATACTATAAATACTTGTTTCCTATAACTGCGGCGTTTATTCAACGAGATCGACGGAAAAGTTGTCCCAGATGTAAAATATAGTTGAGTGAGCGATATTTTATATTCGCACAAATCAAGATTCGTGTACCTGGTTACCAAATGAATATTTGGAGAACGTCATTAATTGATTATCGGCAGTTGAATGTGCAGTTGAATCTATGTAGCACTATAGTGCTAGTGGGCAAGTGTACAAGGACCAACTCTCATAGGAAACGAGAGTTGTTCCTTGCTACTTGTAGAGGACAAATCGTTGGACAACGATTTGTCCTCTACAAGTAGCAAGTCCATTCAACGGAGGGCAACAAAGATGGTAGCATGAATGCGTCGTAGAGCAAGGAACAACTCTCATAGAAAATAGGCAGTCGGCCGGTCACGCGATCGACGTCTTGGCCATCCCTGCTCTAATGCATAATTTAATATTCTCTATATATACTTCCGACAGTTTCCTAAAGATTTGGCAGGTCCCACAAAACAAGCAAATCGTTAATTGATGCCATCGGCGCAGAGGATAAATTCACGTTTTCACGGACAGATACTGATATCCTCTAGGTAAGTGGACATGCGGTCACGCACAGTCTCCACTGTACCTTGATCGTATCTACGTTGCGTCTGCGCACGAACGAGCTTGGGCGACTAAGGGCCATGGTAGCGCACAAAGTAAATGGACTTGCCAAATGTACGATACTTTTATCAAGTACAGATTTTTTAACTATTAAAAAATCATTATTTGAGACGAGTCGTCGATTTTTAAAGTTATTTGCTAACTATCAACAGGGCTATATTTGATTGAACTGAAGATTTTTAAATTATTGCCAATTATTCATTTTGTAATAAGTGTACGACTGCTATCTCAAAGAACTACTGGGCCAACATATTAAATACAGATTCAATAATTGTTTATAAATTCACATTTGCGTTTAGGGGTTAGGCCACAGTAACGGCTATAAAATCATGTGCGAATTTAACAATTTTTTGTGGTATGACAAAGTGGTTGACTCATAAAATTAATTACACATCTACTTTGTATGAACATTAAGCAGTGAGAAAAAATATGTATATTTATTTTTCGACGTACACAATGGCCGACTACTAATATTTTCTTATGTTATCTTTTTTTAGGCCCTCCGCGGCGTGACATTTAGCATCCACAATTTTTTACCTAGAACAAAAAACAAAGATTCTTGTCAATCTACATTAGAATACCTAGAGAAGTACGTATGGAATAAAAAAAAAATTGTTTTATTCAAAAGTCGTAGGGGTTTGAATTGAATTGTAGGTATTTGAATGAATTTTCGGTGAAAAATTTCATATAAAACTGCTTATAAAATGAAAAGTTTTCGATTAATCGGAAATTCCGTACGTACTCCTCTGCGAAAGGCAATTAGGAACATAACTTCTAAATTTGAAGTAAATCGCGTGAAAATTGTTGGAGTTATTTGTCACGTTAATTGGAAAAAAGCTGTTTCGAGAAAAACGCGTTTACAGTTTTGGGTACTCTATGGCCGTGCCAGAGGTGGGTTTACGTTGTACGCTCAAAGTCGGTGAAAAAAATTCTTGCTATAAATCGAATAGTAACTTATTCCTACGATGATAAAGCACCGTATTAGCGAGAAAAAAAATCGATTTTTTGAAAATTCTACTGTGGCCTTACCCCTTAAATAGAGAAGTTGTCGCGTCTACTGTGTGACTCTTGGCTCAAATACGGCCGAGATAGCCGTTTCGAATGAAGATCAGTTAATTGTTGGGACATGTTCATTTGCATTGAACACAGGATAGTGGCGGCAACTATACGTTAACAGCTCCAAATCTAAATGTATTAATTGTGATCAAATTTCTACTCCTTTGAACTATATTATCATATGACAATTTCAACTCGTTATTCGATGACCATAAACATCTACTGAGTTAAGGGGTCTTCTCTCTTTAGACGCTAGAAAAAGGATGTTTTCGTGAATTTTTTGATAGGTTTATATTATAGGTATCGATATAAAAGTTGTTACACTTAATAAATACACTTTCGAAATACATTAAAACATTTTTTAAATGTATTCATGTAATCCAAACAATGTTTAAACGCGTTTTTCTCGAAACAACGTTTTTCTGCGGCTTGTTGATAAAATCTTCGAAACTACTGAACCGCTCCTTATGAAAACTTAACCACATATTCTTTACAACTATAGCTATAGCGCATATCAAGGATTTTTTTAAACTGTGAAATTAATTTTTTTTTTGCCAAAACGGTGAAAAAAACGTTTTTTTTAACGTTCGCCATTTTGTTATTTTTGCATATATCAAACATTTAAAACCGTTTGATTTTTTTGTTTCGGATGATCCATCTCCGAGATTTCATCAACAGCGCAGACCTACAATTTTTGTAGGACATTCTTTTACCTACCATTTTCGTCTATAAATAGGGACTTAAATAAATAAGAATTTTTTTTTGTGTATTTCGAAAGTGTATTTATTAAGTGTAACAACTTTTATATCAATATCTAGAATATAAACCCATACAAAAATTAATGAAAATAGCCTTTTTAGCGTCTAAAGTGAGAAGCCCCTTTAAGGCGTTACCCCCACTTGTAGCGCAAAAAAGGCCTTTTTCATGAATTTTTTAAAAGAAAACTACAAAACTTTTTTAATCGATCAATATACCATCTTAAAGAACACATCTTGAAGAACTTTCAGTCATTTTTTTATTGAAAAATATCACATTGTTTAGTGGCAAATGGCCGTCAATGAAATAATGTTTTTATATACACGGTTTGCGGTGACCAACATTGCGGCGAAATGGATCATCAGAAAAAAAAATGCGGATGGATTTAGTCAAATATAAGTATAAACTAGTCTTTAATCGAAGTATTTTAAAAAATATTCATTTTTCACAAAACGGCGAACAGTCAAAGTTAATGGTTCGATTTTAACGAAAAAAAAACGGCCGTTTTTTGGCTATAAAACGGCCATTTTTTTCGAAAAAAAAATCGGACGATTAAAGACTACATTTTTATGTATTAAATAAGCCTGCAAAATTTCAAGAAGATCGGTTCATCAGTGTTCGAGTAATCTTGGTCACCGACTTCAGAAATGCCATTTTGAGAAAAACGCGTTTAAAGTTTCTCTTTCAACGCTTTTTCAACGCGGATTCTTTTCTTTCAACGCTCATATCTCAGTCAATTTTGTTCGGATCGACTTGAAATTTTCAGGACATATTCTCAGATACTTATACTTCGAAAAAATGCAATAAAAAAAATCGTTTTTTTTTAAATCGCAAGTGGGGGTAACCCCTTAAGAGAAATGAAAGTGGTCAAATGAATATTTATTTTCAAAGAAATACCATGGCCATAAAATGTTGTCATGAGAACACGAAAATTTCTCAACGACTAACAAATTTTCTAAAAGTTGATGAATATTTGAATACAAGTAGCAACAAAATGTATTTCTTCGCTACAAATAAACTGTTTTCTCAGACCATTGGTTATCTCTCCTGACCAACTCCCCCGAAATTATCCTATTCTAGTAACCATTCATTTATTCGTCATTAATATTTATTTATTTGTTTGATTACGATGTTTTCATTGTCCAAAGTGTGTATTATTCAATTTGGCCTATTTTTATCTTTGTATAATTATGGGTAACTTTTCTGCAAATTGTTTTCTATTATTCCAATAACAATTCATTTATTCGTCTTCCTCTCTTTCATTTTTATTTCGCTCTTCTCGTGCCCGCTCGTATCGATGTCGCGAGCGTTTTCGTTTTGTCCCGCCGCCCGTTGCCCTTCCGTCCCTCGAACATCGCTGGCCGTATCGGGTCTCCCACATTGTGTCCAGCACTCGTTAACCCTGCATCGACGATTGCTTCGTACATTCGCGAGCGCAGAGCGTATATTCCCGTTCCATCACTCGGAGGCTTTTCCCGCTCGTTCTCGCGTACCTACATCGCTTTCCTCGTTCTCCACCCCCTCGCGGCGTTGTGTACGCACGGGAACGCGTCCGCGTGTTTTTCAACCGGCGCGCAACGAGCCCGCAACTACCGCGCGCGGTGCAATTCGATTGTTACATGCGCGCGCGCGGTTTTATATCGATCACCGTTAAAAGTTCCTAATTGGTTTGTCGCGCGCGCTCCAAATTTGACTGCCGCGGTCGTTACGACAAGCCAACGTTGCGAATTGTCCTGCGCAATTTTGCTCGCCGTGTTCGTTGTACACGCGCGTGTTACGTGCATTGTATAACGATCATCCTTGACGATCGTCCATCATCAAACGGTAACAAGTGTGATTGGTAGGCCATAACCCGCTGCAATTCCAAAATGTCTCAAAAACTAAACTCGTCCTCAAAAACTTACTAGGTATTTACTTTTCCCCTAGTATTTAGCGACTTACTTTTCCCCTAGTAACCAGGGACTTACTTTCCCCCTAGTAACTAAGGACTTACTTTCCCCCCAGTAGCTAAGGACTTACTTTTCCCCCAGTAACTGCGACTTACTTATCCCCTAGTTCCAAAAGTTGATTAAAAATTTACATTCCCCGCAGTTGCAAAAAGTAACAAGGGACTTGATTCCCCCAACTCAAAAAAGTAACTGAGAAATTTAATTTACCGCAGTTCAGTGCGAAAAAAAGTAACTGAGAACTTCCCTAGGTGGCATCAATATAATTATAGACCTCCCTTAGTCCCAAACAGTAACTGGGGACTTACTTTTCCTCCCAGAGCAAAAAACTAACTAGGACCGTACCTCTCCTGTGCCAAAAAGTGACTAGGATCTTACAGTTCTAGCAATGAAATGTGACCAGGAACGCGCGTTTCCTCCAGTGCATGAATAAAGCTACGGAATTACTTGTTTTTGGGAAATTGACACCCGTGACTTTTCTACATCTCCATTCCTTTCTTCCGCTTCTCCTGTACTCCTCCCATTCCGCTCGATTATCTTTTCGTTCGATTTATGTTTTTATAGTAATTACAGTGTATTTTTGTGTTTCAATTGGTAAGTTTCTACTACCACTCGAGTTCATCATTTAGCAATATTGTACGAGGCCTTTTATTCGTTGCCCAAAGGCATGAATAAATAATTTCTCTCTCTTTCTCTCTCTCTCGCTCTCGTTCGCTTTATCTATTTGCTTCAATCGTGAACTGCAGGCATGAGCACTTTGCGGAAGCGCCAGCTTGCGCGGCGGCTTGCTGAATTCTCAACTGCATCTCCGTTTCTCCGCTCCTTTTAGTCTCTCCCTCGCGAAATTATATATTTTCGTGTTCAAATGGAGTGGGTTCAAAAATTTATGTACGTAATTTAACGGTTATATATATATATATATATATATATATATATATATATATATATATATATATGACGTTTCCAGTGTCATACGTCATTCGCGCGTCGTTAACGAGGTAGAAGAGCGAAAAGCCCGGAGTTTGCCAGTATTAGCTCCCCGGTGTAGAAGTAAGAGACATAAATTGGATAATGTAGTACGTACGAGGTATATGCTATGCACAAATGTCTGTGCATAAGCCCGGAGAACGCTCATTCGCGAGGGAGGAGATAGGGAGCTCCGAAGAGAAGCTCGCTGAGTTCTCCGCGCATACAAAGCGCGTTGTGACGGAATCTGTGGCTTCTTCTTCTTGGTCTATTTATTTATGTTGTCGGGGCGTATGGGCGAATAGTAAGCCCCAGTGTGTTTCTCAGCGCCGCGCGAGACGCGAGATGCAACGCTTCTCGCACATTCCTCTCGCACATTCGGAAGTCTCTTGACTTTATCTCACGCGAATGACAATTTTCTATTGCCAGCCCTCCAAGATTTCGACATGCTGGGATATGATGAACAATGTGGCGCATTTTCGTGAATTGTTTGTATCGCACACGTTTTTAGCTGTTGCAAATTTTTGCAAGCTGCCCAAACAGAGAATTTGACGAACATCGATGAACATATCGATCGTGCAAGGTTATGAATTTTCAGTAGGAGATTGGCAAGTTTGAACGAGACCCAATGGCACCATCATTGACAATGAAATACGATGAGAAGTAATCTTCTAGAGCTTGTTCGTTCTTCATATCTGCTGGAACAATTGATGATAAGGGGCGAGATTGTGCTGGAGATTTATGGCAGCGATTGAGTGGAAAATGTCACTCGACACAAAAGGGCTACACGTCGGAAAGTAGCTGAGAGAGTTTCGCGTATTGACGCTCATCACTTCCGCCGAAACGGCATCGCTCTTCGCTCCGTATGTGCGAGCCATCGTGTCTTCAAATGTTTCGCGATCGTGCTGTCGAGACATTTCGCGTTTCTTGCGACAGGCCGAAGAGTCATCAGACTTACATATATATATATATATATATATAAGCGCCCTCCTCCACATCCTTATGTTCTCCACCTACGACTTGGGTATGAGTGTCTGATGGGACACTGGATCGCACATATTCCCTCTGTCACTATTTCTCTCTCTCTCTCTCTCTCTCTCTCTAGCTGCTTCTCTCATTTTTGCGCTCTTATTCTCTTGCCCCTTCTCTTTACCCGTCGGCGTCACGCACATGCTCCAAACGTAATCTACGTACGCTGTGTCTAGCGACGACCTTCTGCATGAAAAGCTTTGTTTATGAGCCGAGAAGATTTATAGTCTTGCTGAGCGCACCCAAGCCGGTAAATACGGGCTCTCTCATTTTTTCACCCTCCTCCTATCTCTTCCTTTCAGTCTTCTATCTTCCATCTTCGCCCTCTCGTTTCTTGAGTACTCTCTTTGCACCCACAGCCTGAGATACGATAGCTCATCGGCAGAACCTCGAAGATAATTAATTTCCCAACGACCTCTCTGTTTCGCCCTCTGCTTTCTCATTGTCCCTCCGGCTGAATCGCGATGGATCGCCATTCGTCCCCCGCAGTCCAGTTCAATCGTCCTGTTACTCCGCTAACAGCGGCGTACATTCTTCTTCCATTGAAGAATATTGAAATGTACCCAATTCGCGATGATTGGGAACCCAAAGAGTGGATGCATTGGATTTGATCCGGTCATTTTGGACTGGATATTTTAGGAATACTGGAATGATCCACCCCAAGCATTTTCGTTTGGGTGCCTTGTACTTGGGGAAGCCGGAATCATCCGGCCTCATCCGATCCAATGAGGCCATCGACTTTAAGTCCTCTAGAACGAACGCCGATGGAGTCATTGATCAGCACCAACTGACGTTGCACTGACGCAAAAACAACAGCTGACGGAATGAAGTTGTGGCAAGTATAAAAGCGCCGTGCACCCGATTCGTAATTTTCAGCACTTTGCCTCTCCAAATCCTCAGGGTGGTAGGAGATAAAGGCAGTAAAGTAGCTTCATATTCAATATAAAATGAGCTCCTACTTAACGCCTAGGACGGGAACAAGCCCTTTTCTCCACTTGCAGGCGCTAAGGAGTACGTCGATTGGTACACGTATACACTCTATTACGCATATAGAGATACATATGCCTGAATACGCTCATGCGTAGACACACGTATATACCCGCACACATACATGCCTAAGCATGCACCAACACACGTATACTAGTACCTATACGTATGCACGCGTGCCTGCTACAGGGATCCGCGTATACATGCATACACGAGGGCAATTCCTATCAAAAATATTGTAACTATTTGCCCAAGATCCATTTCTTCCACTTTGGAGAGTTGCCGGAGCTGCAGGGGCAATTTTGAAGCGAACGCGACTGGTTCGCTGGGTGGAGATGATGGAAAGGCCATTGGAAAAGTAGGCCTCTACGGCGAACGCGCGTTCCTGCCTAGTCCAACGCATGACGGTTACTGAAAACTATCAGACCCGCTCTTTCGAATGCGACCATCCCCACCCTCGTTTCGTAGAAACATCCAAATGCGCGATAGGTCCAAACGCAATCAAAAGAGGAGCTGCAACGACTTCAGCTAGGTTAGGTAGGAGTATAAGGGCCTGTGCTGGAGGTAAGCAGCAAAGGAAGAGCATGTGGCGGCTCATAGTAGGACTTCTAGCAGTAAACAAACTCAAGTGACTCTAACATAGGATCAAAGAGCTTTGAAATAGGCTGAACATTTCGACTCGGGGCAGTTCTTGCGAGACATCACAGCTTTCAGTGCTGTGTTTCGTATCATCTCCGAGGAGCGGTGTGAGGAGTATTTTCTTGCCTTTTTGACGGGTGGATCGATCCTGCGACGTTTTGCGTTTCCGTAAATGCTCCGTGTTGTTTTCGTAGCCGAATGAGCGCAGAGCAACCACCGAATTCCCATTACACGAGGGAGCTTGCAATTGGGCAAGCAATGGTAAAACAATGATTGCGGCATGTCAAGCGATGATCCAGGGCAAACAAAGGAAAACTCGGTGGAGATTGCGTTCGACTAAACGGACAGGTCCCCGAGCAAACAGGACCCGGATAAAAAAAGACCTCCGGATGAGATGAAGTCAAGCGGCCTCCGCGGAGATTCCGTTCGAACAAATGGATCATAGGTCTCCAACCAAGCTTGGACTGGATCAAAGAAACCCTCCGGTTCTTCTCTAGATCAGCCACGTCTTGTACATTGAGGAGTCACTGGAAAAAAAAATCGACAGTTGTTCGCACAACTGTCTTTAATTCGATTCGATGATTCTTTGATCACCGTAGCACGAAACCCAAAGTCGAGAAGCCTCCAACTGGAGAGAGTAAACCACACGGAGGCGATTAGATAACACGGTTGTCCACGATTCGGACGCAGCATAGCTTGAAAACGCTATTCCTATCTTTATCTGCCGTCTTTTGATTCTCGCGTCTTTCGTCAATGTCTCGCGACTTGTGTCCTTGCCCGGGAGTCGAAAGGATAAGGACAAGCATATAGGACGATGGAAGTTGAAAGCGTTCGAGCTTGCGGAGACCAACGGAGCCAGCTTTTTGCCCCCCCCCCCCCCCCAACGCCCCTACCCACATCTCACCGTCCGCAGCGGCGAAATTCGTTATCGCACTCGTCCCATCTCGATATACACTCGTCGAGTTTTCCTTCTGCGGCAATTCGCGTCCCGTGGCTGCCTTTGTGTAAGAGCAAGCGTGCTGAGTGGGGGAAAAGGCAGGATTCGTGGGCGTGGCTAATGCCGAGCCAGGCCACGCCCCCAACGGATCCTGGGCGCCTCTACCGCGAAGCGAACAAGAGCGCGGGAGGGGGAAAGTTATCCTGCTGTTCGAGGTTTGTCCGCGTTGCCTTTTTCCCAGCTCGACTTCACCATCGTCCTCCTCCCTTCGCCACCTCCTACTTGCCGCCGCCGTCCTCGTCGTCGTCGTCGTCGTCGTGGCTCATCAAATGTTTTTCGCCGCGGATTATGACGCGGACTGCGCGATTATGACCACCGCCAACTCCTCGCTCTCTCTCTCTCTCTCTCTCTCTCGCTCTCTCACACACACACTCTCTCGCTCCTCCACAGCGTCTCTTCCCTCATCTCGGTCTCACTCGGTGCCATGTGCAAGCAGAAAGCCGCATGTACTCTATACTCCTGGGTATAGAGTACATGCGGTACACGTACATGTACATATATACGTGACCGTATAGTACATATACTTCTTTCCCTTTGGTTACTCTATTTTTATTCTTTCTTCTACCTCTCCGCCCGCTCTACCTCCTCTCCGCTCATCATCTCGCGTCTCTCGGTCGTTTTTTTTTATCTTCGCTTATGTATACACACGTATATATTCATTTTTTGCTCCCAATGGCCTACTCCTACTTTTCCTTTCTCCGGTTCCTTCATCTCTCCACCCACTCCTCCACCATTTCTTCGTACCGTTTGCTCTCGCGCTTTATCCCGTCGCTGCGTGGTGGCTGCGACGGCTTCGACATCTCCGGTAGATAGCCTGGTATTTTTCTTTCGTTCCCACTTGTGCACGTGTATATTTCTGTCTCCTCCACTTTAATCGGCTGCGCTGCAAATCGAACGTAGCCCCAGATATCCGTCTCTCTGTAGTGTTTCTCTTGACCCGATCATTGTATCTCCCGGAGGCCCTCGACGACCTCGAGTTTCTGGCGCTTGTCATGCCCGGGAATGTAACACTGGGATCTTGTCCGGTCTTTTGGCACTTTACTTATATTTCGCAGGCATTAAGATTCACGAGAGGACATTTCACGAAATAAGTAACAACGCGATAAGGACGCCCTCAACGATGATTGCATCATTGATAAGTGATATCCTGCGTGTATGTGCACATAAGACCAAACACGATGTAACCCAGTAATCGCTAATAAAAACGAGTTATTGATGCGGCTTTAAACATTAGAAAGGAAGAAATAGGTGTCTGTTGATGTTAGAACTTCAGCTGATAGGTGCCTCCTAGGGTTGAACTTTTAGCTAACAGATGTGTGTCAATATTGAGTGCTTAACTAATAGATGTCTGTCAATGTTGAACCTTTAGTCAATGTTGAATCTTCAACTGTTAGGTGTCCGTCAATGTTGGAGTTTTAGCCAATAGATGTCTGCGAGTGTTGAACCTTCGGCTAATAGGTGTTGGTCAATGTTGAATCGCCGACTAACAGTTCTAACAAGATATTCTCCCGGGACGATTGATTGTCTCAACTTCAGAATCCCAGAACGACCAATTCTTTTCGCTGAAGTTGTTCTCGGCATCGATAGTTTGACTCACGAACCGAATCATCGATTCAGCTGTTCAACTTCGGATAAAAACAGCGCCTGAAGTGCCAAAGCAGTCGTCAGTGAACGAGTCACGTAGACGATGCTTTAGTTTTTATCGCCAGGCTTTCGTAAGATCGGTCAGGCTTCGTGTCGAGTGTCCGCGACTCTTCGTACGTAATTTCGTTTAATTATCGCAAAGCAAAACCGCGAAATCCATACCAAATGCCGGGTATGGACGGACATGATGCGATAGTGTGGAAACACCGATATAGTTAATTCGGACAACCGGGAGGAGGGGGGGGGGGGCAAAGAGAGAGAAGGCGATATGCACTTATGATCCCACAGAGGACACGCGCGCGCGTGCCTCTCGCTCTCAGCTCGCACGGACGCTCTGGGGCGTCGTTGTAACACTCTCCGCGCGAAGGCCGACGAAGCTGCGAGAGAGAGAAAGAGAGTGCGAGAGCGATAAAGTGACGCCGGCTAAGGGAGGGGGAAGTCAGAGTGTGCGTATACACACCGATATCGCGAACGTGTTGAAAGTGTACTCGCGAGCGTGGGACAGCGCTCCAAACCGCGGACTGGAGTGGGGGGGCGCGATCCGCGGTGAGTGGGGATCTGTAGATTCGAGGTGGGGGGGTGACGCGGTAGCCACGCGGGTGGGGATATCGCGATGGGCGGAGTCAAAGCGCGAGAACAACAGAATCTCTCTCCCGCGATGCTCTGCCGCTGCTCTACCACGTTTGGCTTCCCCTACGGCGCTATTCCGCGCGTAGAGCAAACCGCGGCGCGTCAAAGCGCGAGAGGGAGAGAGCCCCCTGTCGCGCCTCGAAGCGAGAATTTCGCCACGAATCGCCCGGAAAGTTTACCGTCTACTTTTGCCTCGTCAGACCCAGCCCCTTGCCCCATCTTCCCTCGCCCTTGACGCAACTGTACGATCACGTACGAAGAAGCGAGATGGTTGATTTACGACCGAGAACGAAATATCTCAAATTGCCATTTCGAGCAAGTTCATGTCTCCGTGGTGCCACGACTGCCTCGAGTAGCAGCGTTGCTACTTTTGCGCAAAAAAAAAAAAAACGTCGCGCACGATACGACTCGTCCGAACAAAAAGGAATGCCAACCGCGTTGCCGGAGTCGTCACCGAGGGACTGCTTTCTTCGAAATTACCTGTCGGTGTGACGAGTGACGAAAAAAGTGCCCCAAGGTGTACGGCGCTACTCCCTTTTTTGTTTTTGCTCCTCTCGTTACGGTCATCCGAGCGAATTTGGCTTGGAGGACGAAGAGCCATGTGGTATTGTCGGCTGTCCCCGACGACTTTGCCAAATGTAAACGGGGCAAGCGCGCAAATTGATGCGGGGGCGGGTGACGGAGAGGCGTGGGGGGGGGGGGGGGGGCTGTGGATTAACGACGGTGGGTGGCTGGTGGTGTTAATGGGCGTACTCGCGGTTAACACCCTTGGAGCTGCGAGTCCTCAGTGGTGGGGTGGGGGGGGGGCGAAGCCGTACAGGCTTACACAGTCCAGCTTGGTCGCTCGAGAGTGGGGAGGGGGCAAGAAGGAGAAAGCGGAGAGGCGGCGAGTGAGGAGAGCGAGAAAGAAAACCCGGCGGGAATGGTGGGCAGGAGGGGCGGTAGGGGGAGGATCGAGAGTCACAGCGTTGGAAAAGGCGTCGCGTCCAACGCCACCCGGATTGGCGTTCCGTCGCCAATCCGGGAAGCGAGCTCCTCATTATCGCCCAACCGTAGGTTTATTCGGGGGTGTGGAGGGGGCTGGGAGATTCAAAGAGTGTCGACCCGAAGGTCTCGCGCTTGGCATTACCCCCCACCCCCCCTGCTACTTCCGCGCCGCTCGTTTGCCGACGAACTTTGCCCCCACCAACGGGCGCGACAACGGCGAGTCGTCCCCCCACCAGCGTGTCGCCGAATTGCTCAACGCTGGGAAACGACTCCCGCCACCTCTGGGGCAAGACGACGATGAGGCCAAATGAAGCCCAGTGGTATTGGGGAGCTGGGGTGGGTTGGTGGTAGTGGTAAACCGGTCGTGTCGGGCGCGATCTGGCAACACAGGAGAAAGGGAGAGGAGGAGCATGATCTCAGTCTTCGCGTTGCTGCCCTCCAGCATTCACGCCTACCGCGTCTTGAACCCGGGTCTCCCGTGTTTCTCGCCCCCTGCCCTTTTCTCTCTCTCTCTCTCTCTCTCTCACCCCGCCAGGTCTTCCCGCTTAATATTTCTCCCCTCGCTCTCTCGCTCTGGCTCGCTCTACCCAGCTCTTTTTCTCCTCGTCGCCGAGAGCGGGGCGTCGCTACTTCGAGGCTCTCACTCTCTCCTTCTTCTCCTCTCTCGGTCTCGCTTCAGCGCGATATATCGCTGTACAGGCCCCCGCGCGCCGGAGACTTTAGCACACCAACACCTCGGTGCGCGAGGGCGCGGGAGGTGTGGGGGTGAGCCCCGGAGGAGGTGTCAATCCTAGCGCTGCTCAGTGACCATCGCGGCGCCACCCAAGTAACACCTTGCTCTCTACTCACCGCCACAACACGCGCTTAAAACTCATCCGCGCGTGCGAGAGAGAGAGAGAGACAGAGAAAGAGAGAGAGAGAGCGAGCGAGCAAGAAAAAGCCGACGCGTATGCCTGCCCGCCAAATCTGCGAGTTTCACGAGCGTTGAAAAACCCCGAGAACAAATACATTGTAGCACGCGTCGTAGACCACGACGCTCGCTCCTTCGTATCAGTGTCATTTATCAATTCGCGTTCGAGTGACCCAACGAACAAACAAGATCATCGAGAGACAACGATTTCGTTTAATTTCCGTAGTTCTTTCGTTACGCCTTTTTTTTTGTTCTTCGTTTTCCTTTTCATTGGCTCTCGTGGAGGAATTCAGATTATCGTGCCGGAAAGTGAACGCGTACACGGTGTACTTTGCGGCGAGAGAGTTTCAACAAGGTCGAAACAAAGGGTACTCAAAGATTCCGGGAAAACAAGAAGTGCGTATACGACGGGTGTGCGCGTATGTGTGTCCATGTGCTGTCGGTGTGGAATTGTGGCTTCGAAGCTGTAAACAGAGGAGAAGAGTTTCGTGAGAAAGGCGAGAGGAAGAGATTCAGGGAGTAAGGGCGAGAGAGAGAGAGAGGAAAAATACGACCCACGAACGCGAGAGGTGGAGTCGCGACGACGAGATTGACTGCTCCGTCCGCCAGCCGTCGGCAAACGTGTTGAGCCGGCACATTTAGGGAGCGAAAGAGACGGAGAGAGAAAAGAAAGAGATAGGAAGATAGTCTACGTGGCTGCCTTCTACCTTTTCTTTCTCTTCCACGCGACTCACGAACCCTTCGAGTCCCGGATGTTTTTCCGTCACCGATTCCTGGACACTCTCGGACCTTCTCGTCAGTCCACTCTCGCTACTACGCTGGTAAGCATCGCGGGAATCCTCGGGATTGAACGGGCCGCTTAATTCCGGTCGTAAGCGCCGCAACTCCTACTTTCCGTTGTGATCAGTGATTCTCCAGGATTCGCTCTCACGTGAGAGCACCAAAATTACCGGCTTTTCTTCAAGTCTGCGCAGTGACGAAATGTTTGACGCGAAGTGTTTTGTCGAATAAGTGTTGGTTCGATCGGACGAGGTTAAACTCGAACTCGCGTGGAGGATTGAGCGTGATCGTTGAGCGATCATCGAGCGAACAGTGCGCGTTAGAGTTGCTCGGGAAAGTTTCTCCGTTGACGATAACTCCGCCCCCCCCCCCTCTGCAGCAAAAATACTAATTTTACAGTTACACAAGGCACAGTGAATTTCCCCATAGAGAAACCAGTGAATTTTGTGCGAGCCAGGGGGTTACGTACTTGTCTCGAATAGTCGTTCTCTTCGTGTGTGTGTGTGTGTGCGTGTGTATGTGTTCGTGTGCAAAAGAAAAAGCTACAAACGTTGTTCGTAAAAATCTGCCGAAAAGTGAAAACTGAGAAGAAGACAGACCTCCAAGGATCGCGTGCACTTGAGAGAAAGCCGGTTCGCCGACAGTGCGTCGTCGACCTGGCCGGCTGAAGGAAACATGTCGAATTTGCCAGGTTGGAGATATTTACCAATTTGCGGTCCAGACATCGAGATACTGTTGCGCGGAAAATCGCGACAACGCACCAAAAGAAGGTGTCTCGAGTCATGAGGATTCTCCACGCGTTTGCTCGTCGATAAAAATGCGATGAGCGGCATACCCTAATGTTCTTGATAAGGAATGAAAAATTGCTGAAGCAATTGGGTGTCGCAGCTCGAGCCAGCGTCTCTTCTTGAAGTGGTAAAACGTTCGACAGGCTTCGTGCGATTGGAGAATAATTTGCAGCGAAAACATTGAGAAGATAGACTCAAGGAGCAGAGCAAAAGCTAGACATAAGGATAGGAAGTCGAAAGCTAGACATAAGGTCGAAGCGCGTGTATTGTTGAGTCACTCGAAGAGTAATCTCGCGCGACTCGGTAAAATCGCGAAATCTCGATGAGATTCGAACAGGAGACGTCGTGCAGGGGTACCCACTGCGCCAGCACTCCATTACCGGCACCAGCAACAGCAGCAGCGATATTAGCGCAGCAGCGTACAAGGCCGAGCAAGAAGGAGGACGATCGGGAGGAGGAGGTCGAGGGGGAGGGTAGTTCCGTAGCGAGAAACAACAACAGCATAAACATAAACAACAACGACAGCAGTAGCCACGGTGCGGCTCCGTCGAGAGGCTACCTCGACGTTTATCATCAGCTGCACCATTACTATCACGCCCGTAACATCCACCAATTATCGGTTAAAAGTCGCGCATCGGAGATAAGCGATATCGAGGGTGCCAAAACGGGGCTAAGAGGGGTGGCGGGGGGGCCTGGGATGGCGTACCCGGCTCCAGCGGCGGCTCTCAATCAGCACTCGTCATTCTCAACGATAAGCGCCAACAATAGCACCTCCGGGACTGGCAATACGGGCAACGGTAATAGTCATTTGGCAGGCAGTCATCTGCCAGCACCGGCGGCACCCAGGCCAACCGACTTTAGCGTATCGTCGCTGCTGACCGCGGGCAACACGCATCCACCTTTGCTCGGTGGATCCTCGTCTCAGGGTAGCGCATCGCCGCCACCCGGTGGCCCCGGTAGTCCAGCCGCTGCACCCGAAACCCCGCCACCCTTGAACAATCAACGGGAATTGTCGCATGCCTCGTCGGCCGAGGCTGCTGCGGCCAATTACTTCAACGCGCTGGCCGTTGCTGGCTTTTGCAATCCAGGCGGTCATTTGCAACCCAACAGCTCACCCAACGCTCATCATCTACAAGGAAAGAGCATACTCAGCAGTCCCCATCATCATCCGCAGTTCAATCTTCACGGGCTCACGCCACAAGGTTAGCACGTCCTTCTCGAACGTAGTTCTCCGCAAACCCCTTTTGTTCCGTTTTGGATGATGCTGAATTTCACGGTGGTTGCGGGTGATCGGGATGATAAGCCGGAGCTTCTGGAAGACGCTTCGGATTCACGAGACGTTTAGCAACGATCCGGGAGAACAATGTTATCGCTCCGTAGGCTTCTCCCGCAATCCTTCGCTGGGTACAACGCCTTTGGGCTTTACGGGAGAAGACTTCACGGTGGCTACAGGGACCTAGAATAAACCTGGCAGTTGCCTCGTTATCCCGGACGTCGATTTATCGAAAATTATACATTCCTGAATAGTTACGCCGGATAATGGCCGCAGGAGTATTCGGAAATTGCTCCCCGGTTAATACACCTTGGTGCGCGCATAGTATAAGGTTATCCCAACCTCGGCTAGCTAGCCGCAGATTCCAGTTCAATACTCCGATAGCCCGGAGCTTGAGTTCTACCCCAGGAATCGCCTCATCGTCATTATAGACTTGGCACTTTTCGGTCACGCTTTTTGCCCCTCCTCATTTGCAACACAATCTCTAGTCTTTTGGCTCAGAGATGAGTAGCAGCTCATTTCATTTGCCGCTACACGGTACTCCGTGAAGACGCGGGGGCTAGCGCTCCTCATTTATCTCCTCAATTAGAGAATTCCGTCACGTCGATTTGAACGCTTTAAATATTGAGCGCCGAACAAATGAGCGTAATTTGTAAGGATCTCGCATGGTGATAAATGCCCGGCGCATCAGTTCACGATACGAAACGAGCGGTCATTCGTCAAGACCGAAAAGGAGGACATTTTAATTGAGCTCCTAAAAACCACAAGTTTGTTCAGGCACACGATTAGTTATTTGGATCGATACACATTTATTCCCCGAGTAGTAAAACAAACAAATGTTATAGACAGCCACACGGGCGAGCATAAACGGTGATGGTCGATGTTTAATCTGGAATCTGGATTTCTCGCTCACTTTCACGCTTCTTATTGTCCCAATGTGTACCTCCACCTTGAAGGCTCATTTCGTTGACGTACATATTGGCTGCACGTATGGCTGTATGCACGTGTCGAGTGTGTGGGTGTGCAGATATATAGTGTGCCTCCCGTAGGAAAGCGCACGGCGTGTATAACGATGAGACCCAACAGCTCGCTCAGAGTGTTGAGGTGGTGAGAGGCTTCGTGGTGTCTCGACTAGTCTAGACGTTCTTTACGACGTCGACGCCCCTTATGCATCTGACATGAGAGCAAGAGTGAGAGCGCGCATATCGCGTCGGAATATCGCGAACGATATGACGAGTCCTAAGGAGAACTCTCTTCGCATCGCACAAACGGCAGATGTCCCTTTTTCCTGGCTTTCCATCACTGCCGCACCAACTTTTCGGTCGTTCTCCTCGTTACACGTGGAAATATGGAAATGGGCTTGGAAAAAACTTCTGCGCGTCGTTATTCGACGTTTTTAGTTCGTATCGGAGACGAAGATTTTTCGTTCTGTTGCTGGAATGCACAGGGAGAGAAGATCCCTTGGATCGACAAAATTGACCATTCAGAGGTGACCAACGAAATATTCGGATGGCACCCTAGACTAATTCATTGATGCGAGCATTTCGTAGTTCGGTGGAATAAATAATTCTCAAAATGACATAGGGGAAGTGGGGGCAAGATGATAACGCTAAGGGTATGTTCAAATGAAACAATACATATATGAGTCAGTCAACTTTAGTTATTTTTTCAACTAATCAACATTTATTAATACAAACTAAAAACTATACAATATGTATTTTTAATGAAACCTTTATTTTTCCCATCTTACCATGTATGCGGGGCAAGATGAAACAGCGCTGGGAGAATGATGAGACACCAATTATTGGCATCTTTCGCATGTAAACGTGGCTTCATTCTCAATACCAGCAATTTGATAAGCCAATCGTCTGAGTTCTGGAGGATCGGTCCGAATAATCTTGCTTCCGTATCATTCTAATTATTTGTAAGTTCTTTCTCTTCCCCTGGTAGGAACACCGGATCGAGAGGAACCACATGCTTAACTAGTTTCATTTCGCCCTTTCTAATGTAAACAGTGGTACGTTGTAATGTACGTAAAAAGTCATGTATAAAAGATTGATAATTGGTTCAATTAGTAATAAATAAAATTAAAAACTACGCAATATTGACTCGGTACTAGTAGATAATACGATGGATATAATTTATTGCCGTAAAATATATTTTATATTGTGTTTTTGATCTACCATTGCCAGTAAACTTTTTGCCGGGACTGTCCAGGCTTTGCCCCAATTGTTTTTTTTCCAGCCTTTGCCAGGCTTTGCACCAAAATTGTGAGGGCTTCTCATGGTTATATCTTGGAAACTAGATGATGAATCATTCTCATTTTTTTTTCACATTATTCGTGATATCTTACTTTAGCTTATCCTCGTTTTTTTTTATCAATTTCTTAATTTTAGTTTTGACGGTAGAATTAATGATGCTCTGTTTGCCCATCATAACGTATTTGTTACGTGTAAACCAATCCAACTTTACGTGTAACTATCTCAGGTTTGGGGTGGTCAAACTTATTCAAATTGCACAGATGTTTGGATAATGTATTAAATAACATATATGTCAAATTTCAACCATTTCTTAATTCAACTCTTCTGTGGAGGTACTACCTTAATTACGCAATAACCTTGACAATTTCTGACAAAGCATTCTTATTATACTAATAATTAGTACTTTCAATGTGTTTACCTACCTGTCTCTAATCAATATCAGCAACTCGAGTAAACTGAAGCGATGTGAAACATTACCAAAAATCACATCGTATTGTGAAAAAATCGATATTGTTTTCTCACTCGAGACACGTGCTGCTGCCAAAGTTGATACTTTTACACTCATTCACCTCACCGCCACTCCTCCAAACTCCAACGGGAGCACTGTGCTCGCACACACTGTTTAGTAGCTAGGCTTATGATTTATTTTACCCTGCGTATTCGTCTTGCCCCGGGTTCCCCTAATATTTAATTTTTCTGATAAATAATTTGTCAGCATCCCTCGAATGTGGGATTTAGTCAGTCCGAGTATTTTTTTTCTGCGTTTTACGTGACCTCGGGCTTCGCGAACAATATGTAACAAATTAATTGCAGCCTGAGCGTTTACTCGGAGTATTCGTTAGTCACCAAAAAAAAAAGGGTATAGAAACTGAAATCAACTCCGAATGGCTGGGATCCCTATCCGAGTCCAACAATGAAAACTTTGCGTTTGATTTCTCAATTGCCTTGCAGTAGTATACGAGTTTTCCGGATTGAGAGCCGTCACGAGAATATCATATTCGAAGGCGGATGATCGTGCGTGCTAGGTGAAAAATGCGGACGCGGGAATAACGGGGGCGGCTGTGTACGATATTTCGCGTGTTCGGGAGCTCTGTGGGATATTAATTTTGTCGAGCGACGCGTAACGCGGCGAGACGATAGAATCGTAGCCAAAAGTGACTCGTTCCATTTTCCTCTTCTTATTTTTGTTTTTTTTTTTCCTTATCTTCGCGTTCTCGCGACATTCGTCTACGACGTTACACGCACTTCAGTGGCCGGTGATTAATCTTTGCCAAGGGCGCTGTCTGCGCTCACGCCGCTTGCATTCGAAATTTCGTACTCGCGCGTAATCGCTTGAGCACACGATGATGACGCGGACTCCTTGAGAAATATTGAGAGAGACGAGCGTCCGTGTACCACGACGAGAAAAGAGACTCGAACAAAGCGAGGAGTTGGTCAATGAAAATAGGTCCACTGCGAAAATATTGTATCTCGTCGTATATTTTCTCGGAGAATTGCGACGGTCGATGTCGGTTTTTTTTCTATTGAAAAAAGGGGTGAAATTATATATTAACATAATGCGCGAAATATGTGGAAATGAATCATTTCGGACTGTGATAAATTGCCCGTGAAGTAGCGAGTCATTCCGCCATTTTGACACGGGGCGACGGAAATTCATTCATCTTCAATGATCAACAAAATATCGAATAAATCATTGCTGCAATGTTTACGTGAATATGGAAGTTAAACACATATTTGATTGCTTGTCAATAATATTTGGGTGAATGTTACGCGTTGGATAATAATTTAAGCAAATGTGGACGTGGTCGTTAACGTTTTCACAAATAGACAAACAACAACATGACATCGGCAATAACAGAAAAAAAATCGCCAGAAATCACACGTGCAGCGTTAAAAACACTGTCGTTTGCCACAATTAAGGGGTCTTTTCACTTTAGACGCTAAAAAGGCTATTTTCATGAATTTTTCGATAGGTTTATGTTATAGATATTGATATAAAAGTTGTTACACTTAATAAATACACTTTCGAAATACATTTAAACATGTTTTGTATGCACTGAAAAAAAAATTCGTTCATCCATCCGAAATTCAGTTGGTTTAAGGCGTTACCCCCACTTGTAGCGCAAAAAAAGGCCTTTTTCATGAATTTTTTTGAAGAAAACTACAAAACTTTTTTAATCGATCAATAATACCATATTAAAGAACACATCTTGAAGAACTTTCAGTAATTTTTTTATTGAAAAGTATTACATTGTTTAGTGGCAAATGGCCGTCAATGAAATAATGTTTTCATATACACGGTTTGCGGTGACCAACATTGCGGCGAAGTGGATCATCTGAAAAAAAAAATGCGGATGGATTTAGTCAAATATAAGTATAAACTAGTCTTTAATCGAAGGATTTTAAAAAATATTCATTTTTCACATAATGGTGGACAGTCAAAGTTAATGGTTCGATTTTAACGAAAAAAACGGCCGTTTTTGGCTATAAAACGGCCATTTTTTTTCGAAAACAAAAATCGAACGATTAAAGACTACATTTTTATGTATTAAATAAGCTTGCAGAATTTCAAGAAGATCGGTTCATTAGTGTTCGAGTATACTTGGTCACCGACTTCAGAAATGCCATTTCGAGAAAAACGCGTTTAAAGTTTCTCTTTCAACGCTCTTTCAACGCGGATTCTTCTCTTTCAACGCTCATATCTCAGTCAATTTTGTTCGGATCGACTTGAAATTTTCAGGACATATTCTCAGATACTTATACTTCAAAAAAATGCAATAAAATTTTTTTTTTTTCAAAATCGCAAGTGGGGGCAACCCCTTAACAAAATTGTATCTTTAAATACGTTCAACTTGATTTTTGATTGGCCTAACAAAACAGTATAGTTGGGCGGTAACCAAAGATACATATAAACTACCTGCTTATTTAGCATGTCTGAGCAACTGTTAAAACAACAAAATTTCGAGGCAACAAAAATCCATTTTGCACATTCAACGATTCTTTTTTCTCAGTGTGTATTTATGTAACCCAAACAAACTTCAAACGCGTTTTTCTCGAAACAACGTTTTTCGGCGGCTTGTTGATAAAATCTTCGAAACTACTGAACCGATCCTTATGAAATTTTAGCCACATATTCTTTACAACTATAGCACATATCAAAATTTAATTTTAATTCGTTCATATTTACCATTTTTTTTGTTGTTAAAAAGGGTGAAAAAAACACGTTTTTTTCGAAAAATGTTCGCCATTTTGCTACCTTTGCAGATTTTAAAAATTGAATAATATGCGCTATAGCCATTGAATATAAATAGACATACTGCTATAGACATACTGAATCTAAAACCGTTTGATTTTTTTGTTTCGGATAATTTTTTTTATTCGGATGAAAATGATTTAATTCACTATTTATAAATAGTGAGTTAAATAAATAAATAAAAATGTCTATATGTATTTCGGAAGTGTATTTATTACGTATAACAACCTTTATATCAATATTCATTATATAAACGTATCAAAAATTCATGATAATAGCCTTTTTTCAGCGTCTAAAGTGAGAAGACCCCTTAAATGATGTTGATGCTAGCGTCGTTGCACTGCATCCAAAATTCATTCTCTTTAATCGATATAATTTCGTTTCAGTCATTTCGAGTTATGAAAATCACTCTCGTCGTTTTTACGTATCCTTGCCAGGGATTTACGACGTCAATATCCACGATGAAAGATTTCGGATGGGAATATAAATTACTAAATTTAACAAATCATTACATTGCAACGATGCAAGCTTCAACGTCATACTATTAAGTGACCTCGACGGAATGGTTCATGAAGAAGCCCATCTTATCTGAGCCCGACAGAGTCAAAAGTCACCCGGTTCAGTACACGTCCATTCTTATCAATTTCTTGTAAAAAAGAAACAACACAAAAATGTCTCCTTTCTCCACAACGTATAACAAAACATCTTGCTGCAACTATTTCACTCAGGATCCACCAACTTTATTCCTCTCATGGATGATCCGTGAAAATAAATGAGTCTGGCAATTTTGCACGGCGTCCATCTTGTATCGAGAAAGTGATAAGTTGAGCAAGACTTTCATCACTCAACGCTCGCGAATAGTTCAAATGATCCAACACGGTTCGCACCCCTCCCTCCAACGCCTTTTTCTTTTCATATCTCGGAGAGCGTTATCGTCTACGATTATTCGGTGGATCACAGAACTGAGCAAATAAATCAGATCTCCCGCTGGAACGGCGAGTAAACGCGAGAATTTTGCATATTCATATAGTTCAGTCCTCGGTCCATCTCTCAGTGTGTAATTGTGAGTGTGCTCGTACGACCTCGGGATTCGTTGCGTCTTCTCGTTTACCCTTAATTCGCAGTCTGTGCAGCGCTATGCTCTCTCTCTCTCTCTCTCTCTCTCTCTCTCCCTCTCTCTCACACACACACACACACACACACACACACACACACACACACACACACACACACACACACACACACACACACACACACACACACACACACACACACACACAAGCACACTATTTGCACATGCTAACTGTCGGCCATATCCGCAAATATTCGCGTGCATTTTTTTTTTCGTTCTATTTTACAATCGCGCAATGGGCACACACTCCAAGCACCGTAGTCCTGTATAGAATTCTGCGAATCGTGAACAAGTGAGCGAACAAATGAAAATTCAACTGAGCCGATGAGTAATATAAATATATATATGAGTGTTTCTCGACTAAATGGAAAGTCGCCCATAAAACTTGTCCCATGCAGATTTTTTCTTGAAAATAAAAAACAAAGTATGTATAACGGAAGACAGTAATAAATTAAACATATATGAATAAGAAACCGACACGTTTTCTCTTTATTTTGCAACTTAGGGACAATTTTGTGAAAATTCGTGAAAGGGGACTGTAATATCTTCCAGGGGACTGTTTAAATGAAAAAAAAACGTCTTTTTAATCGAATTTCACCAATCGAACAACTTCATTTTTGTTAAAACTTCAACATAGCTTATTACGTATAACCAATGGCTAAATCAAATAAAAACAAATGCTGAATTATTGATGTTTTCCTTGATTGATTATTGATCATTCCAGCATAACTGCAATCGAATTTATGAATATAAACGTTTTACCTTCAAAACGTGTGCATTATTGAACGTCTCACTTTGAAAAATAACAAAGTCAGTCTTGTCATAATCTACACAAAGAAATGTTAAGTGCTTCATACAAAACATACATTATCTTATACTATTAAATATATCCACAATCAAATCACAATCAACATCTTGTTACTGATACTTTTAGTGGTATTTAATTAAATAATTGTCATTGTAGTTTACAACGAAGTCAGTCTTATCGTTGTTTTTTTTAACAATCAGCCCTTATTTATTTCTCATAGACCGGTACAGGTAATTTAAAGTAATAAGACATTCTTTTCCCTTTTAGGGTCCAATCTGAATGTGGTAATTTTTGCAATATTTGGTTGAAAGCTATATCAGAAACATCAGTATCATCAACGCTGAACGTGTTGTGTTATTGTCACAAATTTTCAGAAAAAATACGGTTCATTCGACATCCTCACTGTCCATCTGATTAATTACCCCGGTATACCTACATTCCTTATGTTTGTACAGGAAACTGAAGGGATCATCACAGTGAAACGGGTCGAAAAATAGCTGATTTTCGCGATGTTTTTCGATGGTTAACATACGCTAATCAGTCTGGTGTTTTTTTATGTCAAATCAAAGAAAATCAATGCAGTCATAAAAAAAACAGAAAATAAATTTGTAAACGTTCATTTTTTTTTCACATTTTTTACCGGTCGAAAATGTCTTCGACAAAAAGGACTCGTCGCGGTGTACACGGCTGTGGCCGCAAATATTATCTGCAACAAAATTTGTAAAATGATTATTAATCAGTATGAAAGCCGGCGAGACGAATCTCCATTAATCTTGCTATGGAGATTTTTGAAAAATCAAAATTGACAAAATGGCGGTGATTTGAAGAAAAAAAGTTTAGAATTGAGCCTAATTCTTCGACAGTTTTTCGTTAAAATAATATGAAAATTTAAAAAAGTGTAAATATCATCAACGTTAAGTTGTGTCTTTATTTCGTACGCCACTGTTCCGAAATTGAAGTGCTGGCATTCGTCATCTCAAAAGTCATCATTACCTGAAAGGAACAGCATAGTGTCAGTTCCGGAAGTTAGAAGATAGCTGACCTGACCATGCTCGAAAATGAAACAGTCCCCTGGACCATAAATAGTCTCCTGTATCATAAAATGACAGGGGACTGTGCACAGGGTACTAATACTTTTGCAAAAAAAGTTATCTAGAGCTAAATCATTTGAAATCTTTCTAGAATTAAGAGTCACACGTGCTACCTTATTAAATGAATAAATCATGTATGAAATGATATTTATTTAATCACGTAAAATAATAAAAAAACTACTTACCAGGGAACTGTTCAATCAAGCGGCTCTGTCACGTCGTTCAGCCACAAACGCAGCGCTCACACGGAATAATATGGCGTTAGCCAGCTTAGCTCAGCATTTGGACAAACTTTACACCGTTTATGATTCGATTATCGCAATAAATGATGTCTACCAAAAGAAATACGAATTGGGCGCGATTTCGAAGTTAGATCAGGGGACCGTTTTGAAATGTTTAGGACAACATTTGAGTGGTAGTTTTTCATATTAAAAAAAGTATTCAAAATTATGGTCGTATTTTATAAAGACATGTCCTCTATTCTAGTTAAACCTATGAATGTTAAAATCAGGCAATGTTAATACTAAAAGTAAATATTAGCCGTGAACCTTGTCATTCTGGAAATGGGACCCAACAGGGGACTGTGTTTTAGGGTGTTTGAAAAACACTCAAATGAATATTAAGATATTGCGAAGTTATGTGCTTTATGGGGTACCAAGAATAGATAACGAATTATCGTTTCAGACAGATACAACTCAGTAATAATCATTTGAAATACATAAACTTTGTCTGGGACATCGATTTTCCATTTAGTAGAGAATCACCCATATGCGAGAATCGTTGGTCGACTCAATTCCATAAACGTCACCAATCGTACTATAAATTAATCGCGCTACGAGCTAAAATAACGCGGCAGAATGTAAAATGTACAATATACGTCACGCGGGGCAATTGGTGCGCGAGCATCTGTTCGTATTGATTACATTTTATTTTTCCGATAAACGATTGTCACTCGATCGAGCGTAGTGCAATGAAGTACGTCAGTAGTAGTAGTGATCATCATCGCCATCGTCCTCGAGGATTAATCCTCTCCGTGTACGCCGAATATAGGAGCCATCGAATCGAACGTATCAAACGAATGATAAAATTCGTTGAAACGGCATACAAATATTTCACGATTGTGCGAACGTATCAGCGCGGAACAATTGTTCGAGTCTTTTTGCGATCGATAAATATAATTGTAACGCAAACTCTGCTTGCAGAGGGCAAGGTGCATCGGAGGAAAGAAAAGAGGCAGGAAACATTGAGCTGAGACAGCACGAACAATTAACGAATAACGATTTAATGTAGCCGGAGGTTTCTCTGTCATTCGATTTTTTTGTGCCGATAATAGAGGACGGGGGAACAGAGGGAAAAAAGTGGTGTCAATCGAACGAATGGCGAGCTTCATAAATGTAAATGTTTCGCTTTAATATATATATATATATATATATATATATATATATATATATATATATATATATATAAGGGTGGCACAAATCTAAGATCTATTTTTTAATATCTTTTCTCACCATCCAATTATCTTCTTTATAGAAGAAAAAATGTGGCAAAAGCTGCGAGCCGTCGACAAATATTTAGAGGTCGCCCAAGCCCGCAAAAATTCAAATTTGAATTAAAAAATCGATTTTTAAATTATTGTCGTTCACTTTTCAGCCATAAATTTTAAGTTTTATATTTTTAAATTTAACTAGCCGGCCAATGAATATTTAGTGGTCGCTCAAGAGCTTCGAAATTTCTCATATTCGCCAATTTTTTTTACTCTTCTCACTCATAAATTTGACGCTTTGTAGAATTTTCAAAACAATTGATGCTTTTTCTTTACAAACAGATCTTTCAGGCTTACCTCACACTTCTCACCCAAGAATTATAATCTTTGTTCTCATAAAATAATTCTTTAAAGCTCGCGCTTCAATACTTTGCGCGCATCGTAATGCGTCTCACAGTTGGTCTCGTTAGTCAAACTGCGGACCAATCGTAGCTGTACTCTGCGACGCGCGACGCTATAATACAATAATACATAATAATACATAATAACACATATGGTCTAATTGGTGTTTGTTACAAATTATTATAATTAATTCTTTAGAAAACGTAACACTTCGCTGTTTATTTTGTTTTTATGCTACAAGGAATTACAGTGCATGCGAGATTTACTTTTATGGCGGATATTGTAAATTTCGAAAACCTTGAGCGACCACTCAATATTCATTGGCTGGCTAGAGCTTTCACGAGGTTAATTTAAAAATTATAAAGCGTAAAATTCATGGGTAAGGAGTGGACGAAAAAAAAAACGATTTTTTAATGAAAATTTGAATTTTTGGAAGGCTTGAGCGACCTCTAAATATTTTTTGACCGCAGCATTGCGATAATTTTTTTTCTTTAGAGAACATAATTGGATGGTGAGAAAAAGGAAAAAATAGAGCTCAAATTGTTGCCACCCTAATATATATAGATAAAAAACTTTGTACATGTATACGAGGGGAGAAGTGATTATACGTAAAATAGGCTCATGCCCGATTTCCGTTGTATTTGTGCCTGTAGTGGTTTATTCTTCCGTTCTCGTCGCTTTTATAGATGTCTGTGCCCTTTGACGTGCAAGTACATCGGCTCGATACTTACATTGGCCGCAGGCATCGTAGACCTCGCTGAAAATATGATTTCCTCGTTTTGCCTGCGGAAAAGAGGGTAACAGACGAAGAAGAAGGAGTGAGGGAGAGTGAGAGAGAGAGAACAAAAAATAGCTCTCGTTGTTGAAACTCGGTGTTTTACGTCAACGAGAAAAGTGCGCGCTTCTCTTTGCCTCGTTTTCCGTCTTGCTCTCTATTCGATTCTATACATCACCGCATTTGGTCGCGCCAAATTGATATCCGCTCGCGAGTCGCCATAGCTCTCGTGCGCGATGTTTACGTCACGTAAAATGCCGGTTTGCGCAGCGTTGCGTCCAGTCCTCGTGACAAGGAGGAAGAGGAGGCGAGGAAAGGAGAAAAATAAAATGATTTGCCAATATCCCGGTTATGTTTTTGTGATTGCACTTGTAGGACCTGGTCTATCAATTCTTTTCACGGTTCGAAGTCGTTTTTACTTGTTGCTGGGGAGAAGGATCTTTGCGGTGACGAGAAGCCTCGCGGCACAACGAACAAAAATCTCTTCTTTTGTCCTAAATTTTTGACTTTTTCGATCGATATCTCGATAACGATGCATGATACGCTAAAAATGGTTAAGACTTAATTGTAGAGCACAAAAAAAGCTACAAAAAAGTTTCTCAGAAAAATTTTCGAATCTCATCGGATAGCCGAGTCATTGCCAAAAAACAAATTTTACCCCTTTTTTCAAGATGGCGGCGAAAGCTCCTAGGAAATCTTGGTCTCGAAAAACTCAAGTTAAGCTTTTCTAGGTATCCCCCACAACATATAAAAAAATTGGATTCCTTATTTCATTCTCTTTTATTTGCCTTTTTTTCCGACGAAAAGACTGGACTATTCATAATTTTGACGTTCCGATATCTTTTTGGGATGTCCGAATGGGTTGGTTCATCATACGGTTATATTTGGAAAGAAAAGCCTCTGATCCAGGGTAGTAGATTGCTTCATACGATCAATAGTTAAGGGGAGGGTAGGGTTTTCAGCGTGGAAAAAAAACAGTTTTTTGCGATTTTTTTTCATCTATATGGATAGAGTAAATTCATTGAAACCTTTTGTACATTGTTAAGTGTAATTTCAAGAACATTCCGTGAAATTTGTACGCGGAAATATCCACAAACAAGCTGGTGACAAAGCTTTTCCAAGAACGCCTTTGGAAAAACACGATTTGCGGTGTTCACTGTATCTCAGCTAGAAATGATCTGAAATCAAGTACCATTAAAATTTGGTCAAAGTATCATCAAAGCCTCCCCCAACGGTCTTTGATGATTTTTTTTTAATTTCTAAATTTTTGGTGGTTATGTAAAGTAAAAAGTGGTATTTTTCACGAAAAATTTCGCCATTTTGGGGGTGGAAAACCCCCTCAATGTAAAAAAAAATCTCAAACTAACCGTTGGAGGGAGGTATTTTATATGTAGAAAGTGTGTATCAAGTTTGAAATAAATCGGTCATGTAGTTTTCAAATCGCAGTGAACACGGACTTTGAAAAAGTGGTTTCGAGAAAAACGCCTTTGAATTTTAGACAAGTCGGAGCTACAGTGTTAGAGGAGCGGGACTAAATAGTCAATCACTTCGAGAGTTTTGCTCTGATTGACTTGAAACTTCGGGATTATATTCTTGAAATGTTTAAGGCGTTACCCCCACTTGTAGCGCAATAAAGGCCTTTTTCATGAATTTTTTTAAAGAAAACTACAAAACTTTTTTAATCGATCAATATACCATCTTAAAGAACACATCTTGAAGAACTTTCAGTAATTTTTTTATTGAAAAATATTACATTGTTTGGTGGCAAATGGCCGTCAATGAAATAATGTTTTTATATACACGGTTTGCGGTGACCAACATTGCGGCAAAGTGGATTATCTGAAAAAAAAATGCGGATGGATTTAGTCAAATATAAGTATAAACTAGTCTTTAATCGAAGGATTTTAAAAAATATTCATTTTTCACAAAATGGCGGACAGTCAAAGATAATGGTTTGATTTTAACGAAAAAAAACGGCCGTTTTTTGGCTATAAAACGGCCATTTTTTTCGAAAAAAAAACCAAAGATTAAAGACTACATTTTTATGTATTAAATCAGCCTGCAAAATTTCAAGAAGATCGGTTCATTAGTGTTCGACTATTCTTGGTCACCGACTTCAGAAATGCCATTTTGAGAAAAACGCGTTTAAAGTTTCTCTTTCAACGCGGATTCTTTTCTTTCAACGCTCATAACTCAGTCAATTTTGTTCGGATCGACTTGAAATTTTCAGGACATATTCTCAGATACTTATACTTCAAAAAAATGCAATAAAAGAAATCGATTTTTTCAAAATCGCAAGTGGGGGTAACCCCTTAACTATAAGAAATGACAAAGGATAATCGATTTTTCAAAAGTGCAAACCCCTACCCTCCCCTTATGGGACAAAGCCTCCAAGAAATAATAATCTTCAACACGAATGGTCATATTGGACCATTGGTTGGATGATTCGGTGCTGGCGGCCTGTATTCAGTGCTGATGACTGCCGATCTTTATCACTAGATCCTAGAACATTCGTTTGATGATCCAGTGCTGTCTCCAATACCAACGAATGCTGATTAGTACTAGATGCTAACGAATGCTAACGAATGCCGATTAGTACTAGATGCTAGAACATTGGTTGGGTGATCCAGTGCTGGTGTATAATCAACAGTGCCGATAACTGTTTATCTTCAGCACTAAATCCTACATTGCTGGTTATGTGACCCATGGCGAAAGTTCTGATAACTGGTGATCTTCAGCACTACATCCTAGATCACTAGTTCTACAATCCAGTGTCACAGTGCCACCTAAACTGCTGGCCTATTGAGCCCCAGAACTGAAGCGTCGAATCTTAACTAACTGGCTGGTGACGACGTTACAATCGGCATCACACAGCCGTCCCGACTGAACGTTAGTTCCGTTGACTCGAACATATTTCTCCTGATGTATCTTTTCACCATGCAAACTAAAGACTGCAGTTCCGATGGACTTGCTGGTGAGGACGTGACAATTAGAACCACAAAGCTACCTTTTCCAAAGATCTGAATCCCAGTCCGTCGGATATTACGGACGGAAGAACACTGCTGATGATCTTTTTTCTCTTTGAAGGTTTGGGTCTGGGTCCCCATACGCCCGAGGAGGCGAACGCTGCCGTGCTGGCGGCGGCAGCGGCGGCGCTCCATCACCATCACCAGGGCGGGCCCGGTGGTCCGACGATGCGACCGTTGAGGCTCCCCCTGCCACCAGGGATGATGCACGCGTCGCCATTGCCGATGGCGCCGCATCATCCCCTGGCTGCCTCGCATCATCTCGTGCCGCCGCATCATCCGGAGGATGACGGGGTCGTGGACGACCCCAAAGTCACCCTCGAGGGCAAAGAGCTCTGGGAAAAGTTCCACAAGCTTGGCACGGAAATGGTCATCACGAAGAGCGGACGGTAAGATTGCATGATCCTTTTTTTCCCGCTCATGTCCATCGACATTCATACATGTACGGGCGCACACAGTTGGCATTAATATCCTCTACGATGCTGCTGCTGGCGTGAGATAATCCACGGAACTGTAGGTTTCATCGCACCTAAAATACGGCCCGTGGGCCGACGACTTTTTGAATGATCAGAACAGGCACTTTGGTAATAAAATCGAACCCAATTGACAGCTGATTTCGCGGATTGTACATTTGTTCGTTCCAGCGGTTCTCGGCCAGATTCTCTCTGCCTCGTTCGCGATCTTTTTCTTTCGTACCGGCGAATTGTCAGATGGTGCGGTGCTCGCGGCACACAACGACGCGTACGGGCTCTCGAGGCCTCCGTGCGCTTCACCGTGTGTTCTATAATTCATTCGGTGTCAGAGCCACCCCCGCATTAACGACCTCTATATTTCTTCAACCGCTGCTTTTCCTCGTCGTTTCTACGCCGATCGAAGCGCAGCTAATTCGTCGAGCGAAAACAGACGAGAGAGAAAGGGAGAGCGAGAGAGAGAGAGAGACAGAGAGAGAGAGAGAGAGAGAGAGAGAGAGAGGGAGAGGAAGAGGCAGAACGAGCGCGCTTTAGAATTTTTCTTTATCGTGAACGCGGTTTCCTTACCCCGGTCTATAGACAAGGGGAGGAGGCGCAGAATGAGGACGCAAATACTCTCCGTCTGTCTCTTTCCTCTTTCCGTATAATTTCCTCAGAGGGGGCGGTGTTTTGTTGAGGGTGTACGTTCCACATGTGGGTGTCGCGAGACAAGGGCGAGTTAGGCTTACTCGTACACACAGGTGTGCAAGAGTATGAGACCACCTCGCTTCGCGACATTCCCCATCGAAAAGCTTACCACGTTTGTTTCGCAACGGAGGCGCACTTTCAGCGAGTATTTTTTTTTTTTTTTCGAACGCTCGGAATAGACTTTACGAATAATCGCGTGTTATTTTATTCGCGAAAGTGCCTATGGGTCGAGCCATTTATTTCGTACTCACTTTTGCTATTTTTATACGTCCCATTGTAATAATGATTAGCGTATGTTGATCCGCTGTAGTGAAGAATCTTCGAAATTTGAAAAGATAATAATCAAATTCTCTAAGAATACAAAAGTTGAAAAAGTAAACTAAACTAATTCTGAAGAATAAAACTGCATTGTAGCAAAATATATATTCGATCAAATGAAATCGTATAAAAAGGTTTAAAGATAATAACACCCACATAATAAATAATTATGAGGGTGATAAGTGTTCTATTCTTTTTTAAATATTTTCCATTGTAATTTAATAAATTAAAGATATTGATGGAAATATTATCTTTTATTTCTCACTCTCTCCATGAAATGTTTTGAAAAAAAATAATTAAATGACCAGCTTGGACAAGCGATAAGCAATAGAAGGGGATATAAAAAAGTCTCGAAAAATCAATCAAGGTTTGATACAAATGAAAAGAGAACAAAAATTAACGCGCCCATCGACGAGGTGCTCGGAGAAAATTAATAATGAAATCGTATAAATTCGTTTATAGAACATGAGGAAAAAAGGCTTTGGTATATTGGATTAGCGTGTGCTTAAAAAAAGAGGGTAGCCTATAACAGCGGTGGGAGTTGGTGAAGAAGCGAGCATTATACACGAAGCGAGCGCTTTCGCACGAGCATTGAATATTTAACGCGTGCGAGAGACAGGTGCGTATGGCTCGAATGGACAATCGTACCTCGCTTTATTTCTCTCTCCCTCTTTTTCTCTCTTGGACGCGTCGAATTTTTACAAATCGCGATTATATCCACTTCATA
>OY723395.1:15700554-15703054 GCA_963210295.1 Ophion ellenae
TCAAATCAAACACACAGCGCCGCGGAGTACCCGAGATCGCGGTGTGATATGCCGAGCAAACAAATCGTAAAGGCACACGCGTCCGTGTAGTCTCTTAAGGCGTTACCCCCACTTGTAGCGCAAAAAAAGGCCTTTTTCATGAATTTTTTTAAAGCAAACTACGAAACTTTTTTAATCGATCAATATACCATCTTAAAGAACACATCTTGAAGAACTTTCAGTAATTTTTTTATTGAAAAATATTACATTGTTTAGTGGCAAATGGCCGTCAATGAAATAATGTTTTTATATACACGGTTTGCGGTGACCAACATTGCGGCGAAGTGGATCATCTGAAGAAAAAAATGCGGATGGATTTAGTCAAATATAAGTATAAACTAGTCTTTAATCGAAGGATTTTAAAAAATATTCATTTTTCACAAAATGGCGGACAGTCAAAGTTAATGGTTCGATTTTAACGAAAAAAAACGGCCGTTTTTTGGCTATAAAACGGCCATTTTTTTTTCGAAAAAAAAATCGAACGATTAAAGACTACATTTTTATGTATTAAATAAGCCTGCAAAATTTCAAGAAGATCGGTTCATTAGTGTTCGAGTAATCTTGGTCACCGACTTCAGAAATGCCATTTTGAGAAAAACGCGTTTAAAGTTTCTCTTTCAACGGTCTTTCAACGCGGATTCTTCTCTTTCAACGCTCATATCTCAGTCAATTTTGTTCGGATCGACTTGAAATTCTCAGGACATATTCTCATATATTTATACTTCAAAAAAATGCAATAAAAAAAAATCGATTTTTTCAAAATCGCAAGTGGGGTTAACCCCTTAAGGAGTTACGTGGGTTTCGAAGCCAACAAAGAAATCATATTTTCTCTGTTAAAAAAAATATAATATATAAATTATTTTGTTCAAAATGTTAAGCACATAAAAGAGCAACATTTCAACAATATGAAAACAAAAATGTCATCCAAAAATTTGGGAAATTCAGCCGGTCGGACCTGGTTTCCGGAGAGTCCTAAAAAAGTGTCCTCATGATGGCTTCATCTGAAATTAAAACAAATGTTTTCTGTTAGTAGATGAGCATAGCTCGTGATTGAACGAAGGATTTTTAAGAAAATTTGAATTTTTGGCAGAGTTGTATGCAAAATAGTTCAATTTTCGATACAATTGACACTACATATAGCCTTGTAAAATTAGATGTAATCGAAAAAAAAAACCTTCGCTCAGTCACTAGTCAGTGCTATCTTGAAGGAGCGTGCGAAATTTTAACAATATCGGTACATTAGGTTTTGAGAAAAATGCAATATGCCTGCGTCGCTCCCGGTCGGTCTTTCCCAAGGGGGAAATTCCCAAAGGCTTTCTCTCCTAGATTTTTACTCCGATTAACTGAAAACTTTGGGAGAATATTCTAGACATATTGTACTATTAGATAATAAGAAAAAATTTAATCGATTTTTTGAAATTTACAAACCTCCGAAAGCCCTTACGAAAGAATTAATGCTTACGCACACACATATACTCGTATATATAGATATATAAAGGCACCATTAAAAAAAAATTAAACAATGTGCAACTTTTTTTAATGAACGAATTTGCAACAGTCTTTCAATACGTAAGTGGTTCGATTTTATTCCAAAATACACGTTTCTTTTCAATTTTAGGATCGAAAAACATTGTTCGTTGTACAAGTTAAAGAAAAACATTATGGATATTTACACACTCTGATTTGTTGCAACAAGTAGTAATTTATACACATTTTCTTCAACAGGAAATCGTCGGTTTAAACTTTTAAACTGCTGTGCAATAAAACCGTTCAAATATTCACAATTATATCGATTATTATATCAATTATTCTCACTTAATCGATTATATTCTCAATCAACTTCGAAATATATTATTTCATCTATGACATGTATAAAACATTCGGGATATTTATAAGCATTCTTTTTTCAACACGTAATTTATAAACACATCGGAAATAACATTTAAATTGTCTTTTTCATTTAAAATTGACCTTGATACAATCGCTTAAATATTCTTAATAATATCAATTTTGAAATCTTTTTTTTTTCTGTGACATTCATCAAAACATTGTAGATATTCATACAAACTGTTTTTTTTTAACAATTAATTTTTACTTTTACTACTTTTCAATTGGGAATCGACTTCAATTTTTAAACCGCCGTTTAGTAAAAGTGCTCAAATATTCTCGATTATATCAACTTTTCAATATATTTTTTGCTCCGTGAAATTTATAAAGACGTTCTTGATATTTATACACAGTTTTTTTTTAACAAGTAATTTGTCCACATTCCTTTGAATTGGAAATCATCGAATTCAATATTTAAACAGCCGTGCATTAAAATGGCTTCAATATTCTCGATTACATCAATTTCAAAATATATTTTTTGTTTCACAAAATGTATACAAACGTTCTTCATATTTATAAACGCTGTTTTTTTTCAACAAGAAATTTATTCACATGTGTTCTTGCGAATCATTTA
>OY723395.1:15710554-15729854 GCA_963210295.1 Ophion ellenae
ACACACACACACACACACACACACACACACACACACACACACACACACACACACACACACACACACACACACACACACACACACACACACACACACACACACACACACACACACACACACACACACACACACACACACACACACACACACACACACACACACACACACACACACACACACACACACACACACACACACACACACACACACACACACACACACACACACACACACACACACACACACACACACACACACACACACACACACACACACACACACACACACACACACACACACACACACACACACACACACACACACACACACACACACACACACACACACACACACACACACACACACACACACACACACACACACACACACACACACACACACACACACACACACACACACACACACACACACACACACACACACACACACACACACACACACACACACACACACACACACACACACACACACACACACACACACACACACACACACACACACACACACACACACACACACACACACACACACACACACACACACACACACACACACACACACACACACACACACACACACACACACACACACACACACACACACACACACACACACACACACACATATATATATATATATATATATATATATATATATATATATATATATATATATATATATATATATGCGTATACGCACAGCGTGTGGTCCGCTATCCAAAAGCTTTTTTTTTCGTTTCTCCTCCTCTTTTTCCAACCCTTTCACTTTTTGCATTAACATGCATCATTCCCGAGTGCAGACTGCGCAGCGCGTGTGCTCCGTACTATCAACGATGACCAGCACGCGAGAACATAACGAATTCGTACGCATACCTTCCTACATATTGATTACCGACCAACATAAGGGCGCAAGTTGCGCTCAAGTTTGACTCGTCGCCACGGACGCCATTTGTAATCATTGCGCCCTAATGCAATATTCATATTTACACATGTGCGTGTGTGCGTCCGCTATCTTTATACCCGAACGCCTTTTAATTCGTGTTCTCACCCATGGATAGGCTGTTACTACTATCCGGACGTCGAGAAGTCGCTTCTAATTTTCTTCGTCCTACATATGTATATGTTCCTCGCGTTCTCTGGCACGATCATTTTTCTTGTCCGGGTACCGAGTCACGCTGTTACCTTTTTTACCTTTTTTTTTTAACTTGCAGCGGCGTATCGCGAAATGTATTTATCCGAACGGTGTTTGCCGCGAATTGACGGGTGTACGACACGTATTATTATTATTTTCTGCTGGTATTATTACCGTGAGAAGAGACCAGTGTGTGTGTGTGTGTGGGCTCTTCCTCACTGTGCGTAACTGATCGCGAGGCTACGTTATTCCGAGATATATGTATATGTATAGAGGCAAGCCGGTATAAATGAAGAGCCAAGGGGGGGGAGGGAGGGAGGGAGGGGGAGAGAGAGAGAGAGAGAGAGAGAGAGAGAGAGAGAGAGAGAGAGAGAGAGAGAGAGAGAGAGAATGAAAGAACAAGGTGTGAGATTGCGGGGCGTTATATTCGCGCACTTGCTTCGCGTTTCATGCATGCAATTGCTTGCTCTCGTTTGTCGTACATCAACGCTGTGTACAGGCCTGCACACACACACACACATACACACGCGCGCGCACACATAAAAACAAACACACACGCACGCACGCACGCACACACACACACACACACACACACACACACACACACACACACACACACACACACACACACACACACATGCCTGTAGTTCGTACAAGCTGCATTCAAAGTGGCAAAAGGTGTTGGTCTGAGCTGCTGGTTGCGTGGGAGAGTGAGAGTAGAGTGAGAGAGAGAGAGAGAGAGAGAGAGAGAGAGAGAGAGAGAGAGAGAGAGAGAAAGAAAGAGAAAGATAGGGAGAGAAACATTCAACACCGCACGGGCGTGGACTCGCAGTTGTGGATCGATCGTCACGAGATGACGTTTCGACTCTCTTCGTACATGTGTTTTGCACGATGCAATATACTTTGTTCACACGTTCATTTTTATCGAAGTCAACTAATCATTGGTCGTGCTAATTGTTTTTCGAAAGTCGAGTAATTTTCCCTAAGGCCTAGGGTTCCAAGCCCAAACCAATCAATGTAGAGCTCTAATAATTGTTTTTCAAACGTCAAGTATTTCTCCCTGTGGCTAGGGAACCCCTTTCCCTTTTATTCGCAAATGCAGTCCCCGTTGTATATCAATGTATAACTGTATTATTCATAATATCACGGTTACAAATTCATTATAATTTCACATGCATTTATATAAATTCACATAAATAAATTATAAAGTTATAATTTCTCGATTATAAATGCATTTTACAACGCAGTCCGAACGCGCTATATATCGAGCCGTTATAAAATAACAAGCGACCGGGTTCGTTGTGAAACGTGTTGATAAAAAAAAAAAAATAGTAATAACATTGTTCCATCCGACCACAAAATTCCATCGAATAATTTCTAACCGCGCGAATAATGCACGCGCACTCGCGCGCATTTTCTCGGCGCGCCTTATTATTCCCTTGTGAGCTCTCGAGGATATACTCCCGCGCTCGATGAGCCCATGGCACGCCGGATCGAAATTGACGATCCGGCGCGCGGTGAATACGTACGCGCCGCAGGGCCGAAAGAGAGCCACGAACGATCGAGCGGCGATCTCGCGGGGCGAAGATCGAGGAACGAGAAAAAAAAGCATTCCGTTACCTCGGCCCACCTCTCTCTCTCTCTCGCTCTTTCTCTCTCCGTCTTTGGCTCTCGTTAATCGCGATCGAGTTCCGGACACGAGGCATGAATTAATTCGTCCGCGGTTCCTGAGATCGGCGCGTGCGCGAGGCTACATTCTCGCAGCCACTTTTTATATTAAAATTCGCATGTACACGTGTTATAATAAATATGGTAATAATAAGAAGTGGAAAAAGTATTTTAAAAAAACCAAACTATAATACTCATAAGAAGAAAAAAAAATAATAATTATGGTTAATCAACAAGAATGGTTTATTTTAAAAAGGAATAAGAATAATGATAAAATAATAATAGTGATGAGAAAAACATGAAAAATGATAGAAGGATAATATTACAGTCTATCGTAGGGGAGGAGTAAACAGTACTGAAATGTTATTATCATTGTTATTTTTTATACGTACGAAAAATGATCTTGTACCACGCTATTATGGTCATATCCACCGTTATCCGTTCGGAGCTGCTCGACACGTTAAAAACGAGGTCAATTGTCATACCCGACAATACAAGGGTCAAAAAATCGCTGACTACCCCGAACCGATGATGAGCCCTTCCATACACTTCGTACGGAATGCTCCACTCAGACATATACGTATCCGTATATATGCATGTCTTCATATAACGCTGCAACGTAAAATGCAGCAAGCTCGTATCGCCCGTAGCTGCTGTCTTACGAAAGGACATATGTGACGCGGTCCGTTACGTGGAGTGGCGCAGGTCCCTTTCCTTTTTGTGGTAAGGTGGCTGTCGATGACGACTCGCGCGTTTACTTTCTGCGTGCATATATATATATATATATATATATATATATATATATATATATATATATATATATATATATATATATATATATATATATATATATATATACATACATATATATATATTCACACGGTCGTGCATGGTGTTCACAGTCGCAGTGACCACCTATCACGCACCTACGACGCCTGCCACTTAGCATTTATATTGGTGTGTGCCAGTGGCGTGAATAGATAATGACCGATTACAAGCACACCAGCTATCTGGCCAGTACTCACTATACATAAATATGCGCGTGTGTATGTTTACACTGCGGCTAGTAATTAATACTGACAAAGAAGTTACAATAAATGTGTGTGTGTGTGTGTATATATATATATATATATAAACACACACATATGAACGGCCAATACTCGGAGGGTGACCGCTCAGCCATGCACTGATTGGCGCCTCAACCAGTCAGCGAAAGACCAATACTCATGAGACCTCGGTATAGATACTTGTGTACAAAAGTCCATGCACCAGACAATGAGAAGAATGGGGCGTCTATACCGTTACGGGTTTTCCACAGTTTCCCCGTACCCTCGGCAAATAAGGCATAGTGTTGCCTACCACGGCTGCGGACGCAACGGATTAAATTATATATTCATCGAAACTCAGGAAATAAAATACAGTATATATATATATATATATATATATATATATATATATAGATTTCATGACATATTCTGCACGAACCCCTCAAAGAGTCTCCGATACACGTGCACGAAGACAAAAAAAACATCGACCCTGTCTGTCAAGAAAAATGTTGACGAACATGTGGCCTGCTACAAGATAGAATGAAGAAAAATGTGTACGCGCGGACGCTCGATCTTTGCGATGGGCCAGAAACGAGAGGGTGAAGCGGACGCGATGAAGACGTGACGTTCGAAGCTTCGCCTTCTGCTGTGTGTGTGTGTGTGTGAGAGAGAGAGGGGGAGGGAGAGAGAGATGGTAATCAAGGGGTTGCTGCTTGCTGCCAAGTTCCCTCTTCTTCCTCCTTCATGGGCACCTCCGCCCTCCAGGTCTCGCTCTCTCGCTTCTCCCTATTCTTTCTTTTTTCTCTCGCATCCCGCAATTCTGAGATAAACACGAACGCATATATATATATATATATATATATATATATATATAGCGCGAGAAGAGAGAGAGAGAGAGAGAGAGAGAGAGAGAGAGAGAGAGAGAGAGAGAGAGAGAGAGAGAGCGAGAGAGAGAGTGAGAAATGCGTATATATGTGCGTGCAAGTGTGTACGTGGAGCTCCTACCTTGAATCCCTTCTTCGACCTTCTTTTATTTTTCCTCCTATCTCTCAGGCATGCACTTATAATCCCTTCTCGTTTCCTTCCTTTCTTCGCGGGTCGACGTTGCTGCTACACTTGGGTCCGTGTGGCTACCGCCATACATACATATATATATATATATATATATATATATATATATATATATATATATATATATATATATATATATATATAAACCCCTAAAGGCACGAAGAAATTCATCGACACTCGCCTGATCGTTGCAACGTGCATTTCCAGGATCCCTTGCCTCCTCAAGCCTCTCGCTCAATCTGACCGTCTCTTCAGCTCGTACGTCTGCACGTACATCACGCCAGCCCCCCTCGAATCAAATAATCTCAGTACGTGACATTTTTTTCTTGCCGAAAAATTCTCTGACTAAAAATGGCTGAAAATTTGTGCAAAAATGAAAACCCTTTTCAATTAAGAACAATGGGGGAAGGTTGGACAGAGGCGGAAGGGGAGCAAGAACACGCGAAGTATTGCTCCGTGTGGTTAGTGCTCACTTTCCGTTTCGCGAATTCTTCGCCTGAAGCTTAGGAGTAACGCAAGAGGAGGGGGGGTATGTATGTATATAAAAGTAATAGGATACATATATCTATATATAGAGAAAGAGAGCGAGCCAGAGAGAGAGAGAGAGAGAGAGAGAGAGAGAGAGAGAGAAAGACGGTGGCGAGCAAAAGCGAAATAGCCGTGGCGTAGTTGGCGGCCAATTTCTCAATGCAAATACCGTTGGTGTCGAAGGGCGAGGCTGAAAAGGGGGTAGTATGCAAATAGAAAGCTGTTACGCCAGAGATCTCCTCGCCCACGGTAATCTCACCCTCTCTCTCTCTCTCTCTCTCTCTCTCTCTCTCGCTCTCTCTCTCTCATTATACCCAACAGACTCCGACGCATACACGACAGACACCCACACGCACAAAGACAAATATACACGTGCACGAGCGCTCTCGCGTTTTCAACCCTTGAGTCTATATGTATATCTATATAAGTGCAGTGTTCCTACCCGCGGATCGCGGAGAGCCGCACGCTCAGGATAGATAGCATCAGTCGGGCAAACCTTGCACACTGAGGGATATATACGTGGCTCCGGCTTTTCCACACCTTACACTCACTCCATTTACACGAGCCGTTTCAGGACGAATCGACAGATGATAATGTAAATGTAGTAGCCATAAAAATCTCACTCCCCCCCCCCCCCCCTGAAATCCGTAACCTTTCGGCTGTATAAGGGGGCATCCATTAATTACGTGAGGTGATTTTGGCGATTTTTCGACCCCCCCTCTCCCCCTGGTGAGATGTCGTGAGATTTTGCTCGACCCCCTCCCCCCTCCCCTAATCTCACGTGAGATTTTTCAAAATGCATACGTTCACGGAAAATAAATTGTAGTAGAAGTAACTGCGGTTGTAGTACCATTTACTCCACCATGTAAAGTAGTAGGGAGACTCTCCCCACGTGATAAAAATTATGTGATTACTAAAATTACTAAAATTACTAAAATTACGTGAGATTTGCCGAAGCCCCCCTCTCCCCCACGTGAGATTGGGTGAGATTTCGCTCGAACCCCTCCCCCCCCTAAACGCCTCACGTAATTAATGGACGCCCCCTAACAAAAATGTAATAACATACAAAAATCGGCAAAAACTTCCGATCCGCAGTTTTCAACTAATTTCAAACCCAAAAAAGAGTACGAAAAATCATCAAACCCAAACAAAACTTAATTGGCTTCGAACCAAACGATTTTTTTCTGTTAAATGTGAGCGAAGAAAAAACGACAACGCAATATGGCAAGAAAACGTTTAGATTCAATTGAAACTGAACAAAACAATATTTAAATAGCACCAAAGGGGGTAGCCGGTTAAGGGGGGTCTGACGGCCCCCACCGAGTTTGATCGAATCGACCCAAAAACCTGAAAGAGGGCTGAAAAACAAAATTTTAGAGATATTTTTTAACCCCCTAAACCCTTATGAAAACACCATAATCGCAAAAAATGCGTTTTTTTTATGTTTAATTTTTTTTCGAGCTTTCAAATGCATTTTAAAGCGGTTTTAACACAACCAAAATTTTGTTTCAGATGTGTAGACATGCCCTGAATTTTTCCAGATTTTTTTCGTAAAGTTAAATCATGTGCAACATAATTTTAATGGCATAAAAACCGTAAAAAATCGTCATTTTTTGTATTTAATGCTATGGTTTTTATTGACGTATTAATGGTAAAAAATCGTGCACCATAGCATAGAAAGCTACTATCTTCCTCTACAAAATGACGCTAATTGGGCTCAATTCGGTCGTCTCTAGCGTCCGAAAATCAAACTTGAATAAATTCCGTTTTTATAATTTGAGCATTTTCAGTTACGAAAATGACACAAAATCATATTTTTCAATTATTTTACTTAATAAAAGTACATTTTGGGGTTTCTGAGGTCGCCGATTACAAATTTGATGTCAAAAATTAGTTTTGTCACATGACAGCTGTCAAAACGAAGAAAAAATATTTTAATTTTTGAAATTTTTTAAAAAAGCTATGGGAACGATATTAATAAGGATTTTTTAGGTCGCTGATTATAAATTCATTCTTATACACGAATTTTTAATCGTAACAGCTGTCAATAGTTATATTAACAAACAAAAAATTACGTATTATTCAGAAAAAAAATTTGGAATTCCCCAACTAAACTGTCACCTGGCGGAGAAAATCCCAACTTGTACCTTATTAAGCCACGTACCCGAGTGCCTAAGGCCACCGTACCCACGTGGGCCTTAGGCTCGTATGCCCCTCCGCACGGTACTGCGCATGCCCACTACGCACTGACGCATCGAGAACCCCGCTCCACGCGGTCTCTCTTTCTCTCTGTGTTCAGCCGCCGTCCAGTACACACGTCATGCGACGCGCTCTGCTCCGTTAAACAAATCTATTTGTTTTGTTAACAGCGTTTTTTTAATTTATCGTTTAACCTGCCTATCTCAACACGAAGTGATTGAAGCAGTATTCTAAGGTGAGTTTGAATATCAATTTAAATATCAATCAACATAAAAATTGATTTATAATCATAACCTCAATCTACAATCGTTTGCCTCATAGTCGACTTGAAATCGTACAGAAGGTGGCCGTCAACTTCAAGTTGTTGTTTAGTTCACTCACATGAAAAGAATTTAAAAAAAGCAAAAAAAAAAACAAAACTAAGACGAAACGATATTTCAATAAAAAAATGATTTGGAATACAATAATTTATTTCTGTTTTGTTTACCGATGTTTTCAACATTTTTTTTGTTTTGATTTACAATTTTTAATGTACTTTCGATTTTCGTTACTTTTGTTCTATTTGTTTTTTTAATTATGGTTTTTTTTTATTCCGGGTTTCAGTTACTTTTTTCATTTAAAAAAAAAAAAAAAATAATTTGTTAATCATAATAAAAAAAATAACAATGTTCTTTTTTTTTCTTTAGGAAAAACTGTGCGATGCCACCGAAAAAACGAAAATGTACGGCTGGTGAAAGGTGCATAAGATGCAACAGATTGTTGCGTTATGATACCGGAAAACAGAAGTCCATTTCTTCAGATGATGACGTACACTTATATACTAAACTACTAGGTAAACGAGTAGAGAAAGGTGACGTTTTATGTCATCTGTGTCGTTCCGCAATCGCTAAATCCCGAACGGTTTCACCATCGACGAGCAGTGATTCTGATCCTGAAGAAAATCTTCAGTTGGATTTTAATCCCGAAGAAAATCCTCTGCCAAACGTCAATCCCGAGGAAAATCCTCTGCCAGATGTTGATCGCGAACAAAATTCTGTCGATCCTGTAGAGAGACATTCATCAACACTCTCCAATTTGACAGTATCAGATGACACAGAACAATCTTCGGAACAGTCTTCGCAACAATTGTCACGGTCGGAGTCTGGATCTTCCACAGGACAGTCATCACAATCTTCTAAGGACCCTCCTTACGTTCTTCGTCCAAGAGAACCGGACTATGAAATGATCGAGATGCCTTTCAACAGAGTTACCGCGACTCACAAATGTTGTTGCGTATGTCTTACTCCAATTACGACATCCCCGGTTGTTCCGTTTAAAGCGAGGTTACAGGTATTTATAAGTTCACGAATTTTCATTCCAAAAGGCAATCGCTGTTGTCCTGTACATCTTATCAGTGAACGTATGTACGTTGACGAAATTTCAAACTTGAAAATATTTTCGAATACTTGTACTATCAGTTCTCAAGAGTTGGCATTATTTTTGGATGCACTGTCCAAAAAATGCGACAACAGTATTTTAGACAGAGTAGATGATTACAATTTATCGGCAGAGCGCATAAAATCGCTAACTGGATACACAGTTGCAGAAATCAAGACTCTAAAAAACATATTGGTCACTTTGCGAAATTCTCAAAATCGCAGTATTAATCAAGCTCTTTTAATATTCCTTTTTAAATTAAGAACTGGAAATTCCAACACAATCACTGCGTCAATTTTCGATATCAAATCTGAACAACTAGTATCTGCTTATTGCAAATCGGTTTTGGATTCATTCGCGAAAGACGTCTTTCCACTTCGTTTCGGAGCTCGGGCATGTTCTCGCGAAGATTTAATTGCTAATCACACGTCGCCTTACGTAAAAAAATTACACGGATTTGAAGATCGCCTGCTCTTGATTGCTGATGGTTCATACCTTCGACACCAAAAAAGTAGTAATAATTGTTACCAAAAAAAATCTTTCTCTGGTCAGAAAAAGTGTCCACTCTGTAAACCCTTCACAGTTTGTGCCACAGATGGATATGTAATAGATGTTTACGGACCGTACGAAGCAATTGTGAATGATGCGAAAATCTTACAACATGTACTAAGTGATCCGAACGGCTTGAGATCAATCCTCAAAAAAGGGGATGTTTTTATACTTGACAGGGGGTTCAGAGACGTCAAAGATTGGTTAGAATCTCAAGGGTTCGTTGTGTTGATGCCAGCGTTGAAAGGCAAAAGAAAGCAACTTCCAACAAATGAAGCAAACGAAAGTCGATTTGTTACGAAATTGAGGTGGGTGGTAGAGGCTGTCCACGGTATAATCGGTAGTAAATTCAAACTCTTGCATAATCAGTTTAACAACAACATGTTGGATTCAGCGATGCTTTATTGCAAAGTAGCGAATTTTTTGGTTAATGAGTTTGGAAAAAGACTGAATTGCGATACCGATTTACAAGATCAAATTGCCGAGCAAATGTTGAAAAGAAAAGACGTTGACAATTCTTTAGCGAAAGTTGTGGAAGAACAAAACTGGAATAGGAAGAAAAGGATCTTCAAACCGTTAACATCAAATGACGTATTAGACTTTCCGGAAATGACAGAGCAAGATTTGAAGATCCTTTTCACTGGCTCGTACCAGTTATCGCAAACTGTTTCATACTTAGCTGAAATGTATACCGAAGAAGGACTTTTGAATATGCAATACTTGTTGGAGGACGATACCATTTTGAAATGTGAAGTTAAATCAAGACATATAAACAAGAAAGTATACAGATGTTACGTTCAGTACGACCCTAACAGTATTGGATATAACGGTATAAAAAACTACGTATGTGATTGTGCAAATGGGCTAAGAACTGTTGGTTGCTGTGCCCACGTTGCAACAATCATTTACTTTTTAAGTCATGCACGGTATTTGTCCAAAATCATCCGCCCAGCTCAAATTCTAACGAATCTATTTCACGTTGATAATGTCGAACCTGTTATTGAAGAACACAGTGACGAAGATTAACAACATAACAATCATGTTGCAATGTATGTATTACTTGTGTCTGTTTAATGTATATATTAGATGAATGTATGTAATATTATTATAAATAAATAGATTTTTTAAAATACAATGACTTTTAATTATTGAAAAAACCGAAATAGCAAATACCATTTTCATTTGATGACATGTGTAATTTTTTTTTTTTGTTAGCTGTTTGACATCAAATTTGTAATCGGCGACCTCAGAAACCCCAAAATGTACTTTTATTAAGTAAAATAATTGAAAAATATGATTTTGTGTCATTTTCGTAACTGAAAATGCTCAAATTATAAAAACGGAATTTATTCAAGTTTGATTTTCGGACGCTAGAGACGACCGAATTGAGCCCAATTAGCGTCATTTTGTAGAGGAAGATAGTAGCTTTCTATGCTATGGTGCACGATTTTTTACCATTAATACGTCAATAAAAACCATAGCATTAAATACAAAAAATGACGATTTTTTACGGTTTTTATGCCATTAAAATTATGTTGCACATGATTTAACTTTACGAAAAAATCTGGAAAAATTCAGGGCATGTCTACACATCTGAAACAAAATTTTGGTTGTGTTAAAACCGCTTTAAAATGCATTTGAAAGCTCGAAAAAAAATTAAACATAAAAAAAACGCATTTTTTGCGATTATGGTGTTTTCATAAGGGTTTAGGGGGTTAAAAAATATCTCTAAAATTTTGTTTTTCAGCCCTCTTTCAGGTTTTTGGGTCGATTCGATCAAACTCGGTGGGGGCCGTCAGACCCCCCTTAACCGGCTACCCCCTTTAAGACAATGAAAAAATCAGTGTAATAAATCGGCAAAAACGATATTTTTTTCTTTCTCAATTGTTTCTCAAGCAGGGAAGTTGCTTGCAATGGATGGAGTATATGATCGACTTTCATCCCGAAAGCCCCGTACCTACGTGCATATACACGCTCTTCTTTTGTCTCACTCTCCGCCTATTTCACGCTGAGAAGTACACATTGACAAACCGTGGTGTACCCTTCACCTCACCCAGCACCCACCCATCCCGCTGCCCGGCACACACCCCACCTCCTTCTGTCTCGAACTCCCGAGGAGTCCGGGGTGGCATACGTAAGCCGCGTCGAAATACGCGTGGTTTCAATTCAAAATGCCCGAGAAAAAGCGGGAAACAGGAAAGTATAAATGAGAGTATATATATATATATATATATATATATATATATATATATATATATATATATATATATTGATGTAGTAGATATGGAGGTGTGTACTCTTGGTCGAGGATGAGTGTACGTAGTCTATGGGCTTATTATGCCAGACGTGAGAAGCCGAGAGTTAAAGTTAGTGTGATCCCTATATATATATAATGCATATATGTATTTATATATATATACCGGGTGCCCTATTTTAATTTTACACCTAATTTATCTCGACAGATACTGCTCCGATCAAGTGTTGGGTATAATAATACTTTTAGGGTTCACAGGGAGACGTTAAAAAGTATCTTTTTCGGTCCAAAATTAAAGTAGCGACGTTAAGGGGTCTTCTCACTTTAGACACTAAAAATGCTATTTTCATGATTTTTTAAAATAGGTTTATGTCATGGTATTGATGTAAAAGTTGTTACACTTAATAAATATACTTTCGAAATACGTTAAAAAAATTAGAGACATGTTTATGTAACCCAAACAAACTTTAAACGCGTTTTTCTCGAAACTACTGAACCGACCCTCATGAAATTTTAAGGATTTTTTTTAAATTTTGATATTTACTTTTTTTGCCCAAAACGGTGAAAAAACATGTTTTTTTAGTTTTTTTTTTTTTTCGAAAAATGTCCGCCAGTTTCTTATTTTTGCATATATAAAAAATCGTATGATATGCGCTATAGCCATTGACACACTGAATCTAAGACCGTTTGATTGCTTTGTTTCGGATTATCCATCTCCGAGATTTCATCAACAGCGCAGACCTACAATTTTTTGAGGACATTTTTTTAACTACCATTTTCGTTTATAAATAGTGACTGGAATAAATGAAGATTTGTTTTTAAATGTATTTCGAAAGTGTATTTATTAAGTGTACCAACTTTTATCAAAATATCTATAACATAAATTTATCAAAAAAAAATCACGAAAATAGCCTTTTTTAGCGTCTGAAGTGAGAAGACCCCTTGACATGCCCGACATATTTAAAAAAAAATGGAATCATGAATTTGTGTTGACCAAAATTTTGTTAGACCAAAATTAACAACTTTTGTAGGAAACATTTTTTGATAACGTTGGTAATTTTTACGTTAGAACATTATTTTTTACTATATTAGCGCTATCCAGAATTTACCACGAATATATAAAGTCTTTAACACCCCAAGTGTGAGTGTGTACGTGTGTGTGTGCGTATGGGTGTGGGATTCTTTGGGCTTGTTTGTTTGGATTGCTCGATAACCCAAACAAATCCAAACAAGGATTAGGTCTTTGCATCGCGTCACATGCGTTATCAAACAAACCCAAGTGTAAGTGCGCGTGCGCGTTTGTTTGGGTTCGTTCGGTAACGAAAGTGACGAGCCGCAGTGACCTCATCCTTGTTCGCGTCTGTTATCGAACAAGCCCAAGCAAACCCAAAGGAAACCACACCCACATACACACGCACACTGACATGGAGGCACACTTTGGATGGTGGAGACCTCCTTGTGGTACATTCTGGATAGCGCTGAAATAGTAAAACAGATCATTCTAACCTAATAATTATGAACGTTATCAAAATTTTTTTCCTATAAAAGTTGTAACTTCCGGCCTGACAATTTTTTTGGTGAAAAAAATTCATGATTCCCTTAAAAATCATGTCGGCCATTTCAACGTAGCCGCTTTAAATTTGGACCAAAAAGGATTTTTTTTTAACGTCCCCTCTTGAACGATAACATTTTTATTATACTCAATACTTAATCAGAGCAGTATTTTTCGAGATAAATCAGGTGCAAGATTAAAACGCGACAGCCGGTGTATATATATATATATATATATATATATATATATATATATATATATATATATATATATATATATATATATGTTTTCTGGTTATTTCGACGCGCGGGCATTCATTCGAGTCCGCGAACGTTTTCATTCAACCTAACGCGAACGATTCTACCCATCTGTGTGCTTGCTGTAACGCGAGTTTTTGTTCTGCTCCCTTGTTCTCTCTTCTCTCTCTCTCTCGCTCTCTCTCTCTATTACTACTATCATTATAGTTGCTGTTGTTGTTTGACAACACAACTTGATATTATTATTATATTATATTATAATTCATTATGATTATTATTATATATGTTTTCTATGTTTGTGTATTCATCATCCGTTGCCTCAAGGTGTTACCAGGGTATGATAAAATCAATCAATCAATCAATCTCTCTCCCTCTCTCTCTCTCACTCTCCCTGCCTCTCGTTGATCCAATATGGCTGAATGTTTTTTTAATTTCATTATCTTCTTGTCTCATTTCGTTAAGTTTAGAGAGTTAAGCTCAGGCTTATTATTTGATTTTTCTTTATATCAAGTTTTACATTGTATTTCAATTTGCTCTTTTATTTCGTTTTTATATATTGTATTCCATCTCATTACATGTTGTATTGTTTTTTCTTCTCCTGAGTTCCAACGTATAGCCTCGCGAGTTTTTACCTATAGCCATTCCCAATTAAATCCTCTCCTATCACTCCCTAGCCGCACTTCGCTAATCTAACCTAACGTCCGTTGCGTCCACAGCCGCTTCAAGCTACACTGTATCGCATTTTCCGAGGGTACGGGGAAACTTTGGAAAACCCTAGATAGCTCCATATTCTCCTGATTTTCAGGTGCGCCTGATTCAACTCGAGCATCTACACCAAGGCAGTATTCCGCTCACTGCTTGATGCGCCAGCCGGTACATGGCTAAGCGGTCACCGCTCCGATTATCGATCATGCACAACGCTGCTTCTCAGAGTTCCACCGATTTTTGTTTTGTTTTAGGCCACAGGGTGTAAAATCGTGCGAATTGAACAATTTTTTTTTCACATGTAAAAGTGATTCACTCATAAAATTAATTACACATCTATTTAGTATAAATGTCAAGCTGTCAGAAAATAGATTTTTTTTTCGATGTACAAAATGGCCGACCACTCGAAACTTCTCGAAACAGCTTATTTCCAATTGGCGTGACAAATAACTTCAACAATTTTCACTCGATTTACTTCAAATTTAAAAGTTATGTTCCTAATTGCATTTCGCTGAGAAGTACGTACGGAATATCTGATTAATCGAAAACGTTTCATTTTGTGAGATGTTTATGAGCAGTTATAACGAATTTTTTCACTGAATATTCATTTCTTAAGTTCAAATACCTACAACTTTTGAATAAATTTTTTTTTTTAAATTCCGTACGTACTTCTCTAGGTATTCTAATGTAGATTGGCGAGAATTTTTGTGTTTTGTTCTAGGTAAAAAATTGCGGATGCTAAATGTCACGCCGCGGAGAGCCTAAAAAAAAGATAACAGAATAAAATATTAGTAGTCGGCCATTTTGTACATCGAAAAATATATATTATATATTTTTTTTCTAACAGCTTAATATTCATACTAAATAGATGTATAATTCATTTTATGAGTTTATCACTTTTTCATACGAAAAAAAATTGTTAAATTCGCACATGATTTTATACCCTCTACTGTGGCCTGACGCCTCAATTCATGTTGATATTTTTTCTTATTTGCTCTGTAACTTTATATTTGCCCAAGGGTCGCACTGATGCACAATGAACATTATCAATCAATCACTGTCTCTCTTTCACTCACTGCACTTTATTCTTAATCTCTTGGACAACAAATAAGTCTGTCTATCTACCTCGCTCTTTCTCTCCCTCTCTCTTCCTTTGACCGATGAAAACGCGGAAACGAGGACGGGAGTCTGTTTTATTTATTTCTGAGCTGCGCGATGATCGTTGTATCCAATAGATTTGGCGAACCCGCACGAGATCGATGAGAGGTCCAAAATATTTCCGGATCTTATTCGCGCGCGGTCGACACAATCGACCGCTCGATCACCACGCGCGGGACTAATTTTTCGTTCACCGTCGAAGAAACCGCGTTTTGTCACGACGAGAGGTTGAACGTGATAGAGGGAGAGAGAGGGGGAGAGAGAGAGAGAGAGAGAGAGAGAGAGGGGGAGCCAAATAATTCTTGGGCCCCGAGGCCCTCCAAGTATGGACGGGAGCAAAAGCTGGAGGATAAGAGGAAGAGAGAGAGAGAGAGAGAGGTGGACATAAGGCTGGCTATATACATGTACATGCGATGGAAAACGAAAGAGCTGCGCCGGGGCGCTCTCTCTCGCTGCGGGGCCCTCAGGGCCTCTTCGAAGGTAGCCACGGTATAATTTAGGCGTTTATGGCTCGCCAAGAACAAATAATAATTTAGTGGGCGTCTCGGCGTCTCTTCGCCACCCTCTTGGGGCCCTCTCTCTCTCTCTCTCTCTCTTCTCTCTCTCTTTCTCTATCTATGTCTACCTCTCTTGCATCCCCGCAACTGCCCTCCCTCTGACCCATCTCTTCCAATGCTCGTATAAATAACGAGTGGCGCCAGCCAAACTTCTCTGCCACGGGTGGTGTATCGCGTCAAATCATCTTTTTTTTTTTTTATACACCTATAAACGCGATATTTCCCACCAACACACTCGAGATAACAAAATTGTAGCCCAGCTGTGAAGACACCATTTTAATATTTTCATTTATTTTATTTGCTATATTAATTTGATTTATCATATTAATTTTATCGTCTTCAATATATTTATTTAATTGAATATAACAATAATAATTATTTTCCAACTGCCCTCTCCATCCAAGTATGGCGCAGACGTGCGCGCACATACCCAGGAAATTTCCCCGTTTAGACTCTTCGTCCACAAAAAAAATGTCACTACTTGTTGAAACATCGAGCCAGGAAGATGCCATATGCGACGTCTCCACCATTATTTCTTAAAGAAGGATTCTGTAATATCGCGCAGGATATCCTGCTCTCCACCTTTCGTTTTTCTCGGTACTGCGAAATTTCGGCTCTTCCGCGTGCGGGTTACTCCGATTCGCAGGAGTAGTAACATCCGTATTGTCGGCTGCACTGCGTCGAGGATGAGGTGTGAGAAACCGCGATTGTTAACCTTCCTCGCTCACGTGAGCGTCCAACACACAAACACACACGTGTGTTTGCGCGCGCGCGCGCGCGCGTGTGTGTGTCTGTGTAAAACCTGCAATCATCTTACACCTATATTCAGTGGGTGGCCCACTCACGAGAATGCACTTCTCGAGAAAAAACTACTGCGGTCAGAGAGAGGAAGAAGGAGAGAAAGAACTAGACATATATACATGTATATGCACATACAGCTATTTCTGCAGTGTATACATATTTTTAATTAATCCAGGATGAAGGATACACAGTTTGCGATTACATGGTCTCATGGTTGGGCAATTCCGGGCGTGCTGCTTCTGGCAGATGGTCAAGGTACACATAGACGCATACGCACATATGTGTGTGTGTGTGTGTGTGTGTGTGTGTGTGTGTGTGTGTATACGTGTGTATACGCGCCGTTATTAAAATTCTCGTCTGTATTGATTAATCGCCCTCTTCGACACCGCGCGCGCTATGTACGATCATATATTCGGATAATAAATTCGTTTAAGAGTATCATCATAATAAGTCAAAGCTAAAAACCTAGGGAGAGGTAGAGAGTCCGTGGCTCGAGGCGGTGCACGCGTGTGTAGGAAAATTCTTTGCGTCGGGCAATTTTTTTCGATACGTACGTTCGTGTGTACGTGCAATAAAGAAAAGTCGATTTCCAGACAGCTCCGGTCTGGTTTCGGCCTATGGGCCATATGGAGTATGGGTACTGCGATGATTCGCTGTCAATTTCTGTTGACAGTGTCGGAACCGCCTGCACGGTCGCGCGGCCCTCGCGTGCCTCGTCGTCGAGATATCGAGCCGTCGCGGACTTCGCCGATAAAGTGCACGCGGATACACATTTGGCGTGCTATTCCAAATGTTTCAATTTCCGGCGGAGGAGGCGCGCGGAGAGAAAAAGAAGTTGAAGGAAAGAGACTCGTTTTTCTCGAGGGGGTTGATACGGGGCACACGAGTGTTCCTTGAATTTCACTCGTTGCTGTACACCGTAATGTGTTCCTGGCTTTAATGACCGACATAACATTCTTGCGTGTGCATCCAGAAAGAGAGAGAGGGGGGGGGGGAGGGAGAGAGAGAGAGAGAGAGAGAGAGAGAGAGAGAGAGAGAGAGAGAGAGAGAGAGAGAGAGAGAGAGAGAGAGAGGGAGAGAGAGAGAGAGAGAGAGAGAGAGAGAGAGAGAGAGAGAGGGAGAGAGAGAGAGAGAGAGGGAGAGAGAGAGGGGAGAGAGAGAACGAGAGAGAGAGAGAGAGAGAGAGAGAGAGGGTGTCTATATATTGCCTCGTGTGTCTCTGGTACCATTCGTCGACGACGACATCACAGCTATGTAATTCTAACGAACCCTAAGGTGAATTCCAAGCCGTGGCCATTCGTGCCACGTACGCGACACTCGAGTTTCCTTCACGACATTATTTTGTCGCGAAAATCGCGAGTTAAAAAGAGCAGCAGAACGAGCGAGAGAGACAGCGACAAGGGAGCAGCGGAATGAGAAACGTTTGCTTTTTTTCCTTTATTCTTTAGACACGTCGCGAGACAGCTCTATACATATATATATATATATATATATATATATATATATATATATATATATATATATATCGTTAAAAACCTCACGGTTTTCATTACTCCGGTCACGGCGCATCTCGTGCTCGTACCTGATCCCCACTAATTGCGGGGGACTGTGAAGCGACTCTCGTTAGTGACCTACGAAATCGTCGTCGGCTTGGTCGTTCTCGTCGCAGGAAGGCGAGACGAGTGAACAGCGGCACGATGACACGTACAGCTGTTGCAAAATCTATAGCCCGTGTACCTGGCTACTCCTGTATTGGCGAAAAAAAAAACGTCACACGCTTCGCGAGCTCTTCGTATGAATTTGGGATGATCGAGGAAGCTAGGGCTCGCTTCCTATGTTTCAAAGATTAATTCATTTTCTGAAAAGATTTTTCAACGATGGTTTTTTTAACAAGTCTTTAATAGATTAATCAATCTTTTTTAGCCTTTTAAACGAATGATTTGTTTTTTAACGAGATTTTTTTAAATAAAGATTTTTATCTTCAAAAGATTCGTGAATTTTCTGTGTTCTATTTTTGAAAGATTGACTAATGCTTTTTTTTCAATGTTTAGATGATTGAGTCATCTTTCAAGCAGATTTGTTTAAGATCAATGAATTTCTTAAGATTAAAAAAAATGTAATCGTTTTTAGAAAGGTATGTCAATCTTTTAAAAAGTTTTTCCAAATGTTAACTCTTTTTTTAACAAGATTTCTAGAAGGTGAATTAATTTTCTAAAAACATTTTTAAAGGATTCGTCAACTTTCTAAAAAATTTTTGAAAAAATGAGAAATTATGTCAAAGATTTTACAAAGATTGATTAATTTTTTTGTCTATTATAATTAGGGAGCATTTTTCATTTTTTTCTAAATGTAGAACAGATTGGGATGCGATTAAAAAAATTTATTAT
>OY723395.1:15730054-15772554 GCA_963210295.1 Ophion ellenae
AAAAAAATATATTATTTCGTTGATTGGCGACAAGAGAGTCTGTATTGTCAACCGATGCTTTATAATTGCGGGATTGAATAAAATGCTTGGAAGCTGTGAAGAGTAAACGGCGATACTCGAGACAGGGCCGGCTTGAAATTCCGAACTTTGAATGATCAGAACGCTCAAAACTCCAAAAGAATACTACCCCGAAAGATCAAACCTCCGAAAGAATTTTTCACGCAAGACCAAAACTCCGAAAATCTGAACACCGTCAAAATAATTCGGCTATGGAAGTATTAAAAGTTTCGAAATTTTCAATACATCGACGAATTATTTCAAGAATTTTTTTTTATCAAGAAGTGATTTTACGTTAATTTTGAAATTTGTCTACGCAATGTTATACCTTCCACATCATTTACAGTCAACCGTGTAGACTTTCGCTAGCATGATCTTGACGAAACTTGTAATTTCGGAACATTAAAATTAGGAATTTTAAACCGTCGGAGCAGTCAAAGTTCGGAATTTCAACCCGGCCCCCCATGTCAAGATCATGCCAGCGAAAGTGTACACAGTTGACTGTAAATGATGTTGAACGTATAACATTGTCTAGACAAATTTCAAAATTGACGAAAAATCACTCCTTCATAACAAAAAGTTGTTGCAATACTTCGTCGATGTTTTGAAAATTTTGAAACACTTGAAACTTCCATAGCTGAATTATTTTGACGGTGTTCAGATTTTCGAAGTTTTGGTCTTTTGTGTGAAACTCTTTCGGGGTAGTATTCTTTCGAAGTTTTGAGCGTTCTGATCATTCAAAGTTCGGAATTTCAACCCAGCCCCATTTTGAATTTCGGAACGTTAAAATTCGGAATTTTAAACCGTCGGAGCATTCAAAGTTCGGAATTTCGGCCCCCTCGAGACTCTTGTCATTTTTGATACTGCCCCCCGCTCATCCATGATTCCTTTCTATTTCCGGCGCCCCGTTTTTTTTCGTGGCGTTTTCTTTCGCCCTGCTGATCGTCTTTAACAACGGGACAACTGTCCGCGCGGCTGTCCACGCCGCTCCAGTTTACAAGGATGAAGTGCGCTCGCCTGAGATTAAATCGTTTCTCGCACATGATGAGGGCGAGTGCGAGAAACAAGCATATATATATATATATATATATATATATATACACACATTTATATATATATATATATATATATAAATGTGTGTGTGTGTGTGTGTGTATGTGTGTAGAGAGAGAGAGAGTGCACAGCGCTCTCTCGCGACAAAGCGGCGCCGCGCGACTTGCAAAAAGCGAAAAGAAAAAAAAACGAAAAGGAAAAAAACGGACTTGGTGATGAGCTACGCACGAGCGAAAACACGAAAAGAGGTGAGCGAGAGAGGTAGGGACGAAAAGGGAGAGAATAAAAAGTACGAACTAGTATCCCTTCGCTCTCCGAGAAGGGCGAGAAGAGAGTGATAAAGACGGCGGAGCCAAGATAGTAAGAAAGACAGAAAGTGGGAGGCAGAGAAAACAGAGGGAAAAAGAAGTTTGAAATTATAGACGAAAAGACGCAAGAGGGAAAACGGGTCGTGACGAAAGTTCGCGGCCAAAAGCGAAGGGAAAGAGAGACGGAGAAAGAGGCCGATAAAGCCAAAGAGAGAGAGAGAATACTTTGAGAATTCCGCACGTTCAACGATTGCGAAGCTTCTCTCGCTGCGGGGGGTCCGCGCTTGCCAGGACGACACGAAGCAGTTTCGGTACGATAAAACAAAAAGAAGAAGAAAAAATAAGGACGAGAGAGTGTGAGAGGGAGAGAGTGAAATTCGTGAGAGACAGATGAAGAAACCAAAAGAAATGGCATAGCGAAAGAGAGTGCTGAGAGAGAGGAGAGGAGAGAGAGAGAGAGAGAGAAGAAAGAGAGAGAGAGAGAAAGAGAGAAAGAGGTTTATACAAGAGAACACAGGAGAAGAAACGTGAAGAGGACGAGCAAGACGAGCGCGTTGCGACTATCGGTTTCCCCTATCACCTTGCTCATCTCTCTTCGGGTCTTCGCTCTGTCCCTTTCCACCGTGCGCGCGCACACACATACAGGCACGCACACACGTTCACCACATGTGAATAAATACACTGCCATTGGTGTCTCCTTTATACGAGTAGCGAAAGATGCGGGCACAGGTAGAGAGAGGGAGAGAGAGAGAGAGAGAGAGAGAGAGAGAGAGAGTGCGAGCAAGGGAGAGGAAAACGAAAGCCACATATAAACCGGAGGCCTTAACTGCTTTACGACGATCGTTTGTACCGATTTGTTCGACAACAGTCCGCACAGGGCAGCGAAAAGCGAAGGGAGAAAGAGAGAGAAAAGATCGTAGGGAGAAGGGGAACCGCGCGCCCGATTTCTCCTCCTCGCCCTTTACCTTCGATCCCTTCTTCTCTGCAATTCCCATATATATATATGTATTGAACGCTCGGACGAAAGGGCGTAACTCCCGCAATTCTAGCCCCCCCCCCCCCCCCCCCCATGGACGTAAGTAACGTCGTCCCGCTCTCTTTGTTACTTCATTGAAGGAACGCTAAACGAAATTAACGCTGAATAAAAATTGATTACCGGAAACTTGAATATTATCGATTAAATTGACGGTAGAATAAGCCAATGAAAATTACATTGACATCGGACTTACATTTATTTGAAGTGAGAATTCAATTAGGTTTGGACCCAAGTTAAATAGATTTTAAAGAAAAGTTAAGTTCACTTTAAACCGAAATTAAATGAATTTGTAAGAAAAGTTGAATTAGCTTTAAATCGCTGTTAAATTGATTTCGAAGAAAGTTGAGCTTTGAACCAGGGTTGGATCGATTTTAGAGAAAAGTTGAATCAGCTCTAAACAGCAGTTAAAGTGATGGCGGAGACAAGTTAAGGCGTTACCCCCACTTGTAGCGCAAAAAAGGCCTTTTTCGGGAATTTTTTTAAAGAAAACTACAAAACTTTTTTAATTGATCAATATACCATCTTAAAGAACACATCTTGAAGAACTTTCAGTAATTTTTTTATTGAAAAATATTACATTGGTTAGTGGCAAATGGCCGTCAATGAAATAATGTTTTTATATACACGGTTTGCGGTGACCAACACTGCGGCGAAGTGGATCATCTGAAGAAAAAATCTGAAGAAAAAGACAAAATGGCGGACAGTCGAAGTTAATGGTTCGATTTTAAACGAATAAAAACGGCCGTTTTTTGGCTATAAAACGGCCATTTTTTTTTCGAAAAAAAAATCGAACGATTAAAGACTACATTTTTATGTATTAAATAAGCCTGAAAAATTTCAAGAAGATTGGTTCATTAGTGTTCGTGTAATCTTGGTCACCGACTTCAGAAATGCCATTTTGAGAAAAACGCGTTTAAAAGTTTCTCTTTCAACGCTCTTTCAACGCGGATTCTTCCCTTTCAACGCTCATATCTCAATCAATTTTGTTCGGATCGACTTGAAATTTTCAGGACATATTCTCAGATACGTATACTTAAAAAAAATGCAATAAAAAAAATCGATTTTTTCAAAATCGCAACTGGTGGTAACTCCTTGAATTAGTTTTAAATCACATTGAAATAGATTTCAAAAATTTCAATCAGCTTTGATTCTGGGTTAAATTGATCACATTAAGAGCAGCGTAAATTGCAGAGTTACTCATGGATTTGTCTATCGTTCGTTTCGGGTTCACTCACGTGAAATGTCATTTGCACTTATATTAAATAGTTTAAGAGTTAAATAAGTTTTAAACCAAAGTTGACCTGACTCGAATAAAAGTTCGGTTTGCTTTGAACCAAAGTTAAATTAATTTGTAATACAAGTTGAATTAGCTTTAAATCGTAGTTTAATTGATTTCGAAGAAAAGCTAAATCAGCTCTAAATAGCAGTTAAAGTGATGCTGAAGAAACGTTAAATTAGCTTTAAATCATATTGAAATAGATTTCAAAAAGTTCAATCAGCTTTGATCCAAGGTTAAATTGATCAGATCGAGACCAGTGTACATTGCAGAATTACTCATGGATTTTTCTATCGTTCGTTTCGGGATCACCCACGTGAAAAGTCATTTGCCACTTACTTTTCTCCCGATACCCGGGAAAATTTTTCCCACATGTGAAACGTCTCGGCACGCACGAAGTGAAATATGCCGGATGTAAAATAAAACTAGACAACAAAGGGTGTATCAAAGAGAGACAGGCGGAGAGAAAAAGATTGAGCGAGACGGTTGTGGAGGACGAGAAGCAGGGGGTGGAGGGATAGGGTGTAGTTGCACGTAGAGTGCGGAGAAGCGAGTACGAGAGAGCTGCTTACACGGCGCGATAAAATAAATTAAGCCGCGATGCTACCGGGTTGCGGAATTCTTTATACGACATTCGGTCACCTCTTTTTTCTCCCTTTCGATCTTGTTCCCTCCCTATGCCTATCTCCGTTTCTCTCTTCCTCTTTCTATCTATCTATCTTTCTTGATACTTAATGACGCGTCGTAAATAACGAACGGGCTTCGATTTATCGGCAAAGCTCGCGCTCGGACGTGGAGAAACGATCGCGGATCTCTCGGGGCCGCAAAACGTCTCGCGGTCGCGCACTCGAAGCCGCTTTCGCTGTCCGGCCGTTTATATTATATCCTTCACTTATAGAACGCAACTATGTATGTACCTTACCTTCTCACGTGCATATATATGTGGGATTTCATTGCATATATATCGCACAGTCGAGACGGTCATTTTAACGCTCTCGCCTTTTACTCCCGCGCTCGCCGGCTCCCGGACATAAAACTTGGCTGATGGGGGTTGACGCGTACCTTATTTCATTCTCTCTCTCTCTCTCTCTCTCCCTTGCTCTCTCTCTCTCTCTCTCTCTCTCTCTCTCTCTCTCTCTCTCTCCCTCTCTCTCTCTCTCTCTCTCTCTCTCTCTCTCTCTCTCTCTCTCTCTGTGTCTCTCTCTCTCTCTCTCTCTCTCTCTCTCTCTCTTGCACTTAACGGTGTGTATCCACCATCACGAGTCGACGAATAATCGCCACGAGATTCCGATATAAAAGATCTCTCGGAAAACACGCGGAGGCGTGCGAGCTTGAAACGCGCGCCCGCGTAACGACAGAGATATAGAGCCGTAAAGATGAAAATTAGTGTCTGCCAGAAAAAGAAAAAAAAATGAGCAGACGAATACAGCACGTGACACAAGATAGAAATTCGTGGTGATAAAGAACGAGAGGAAAATCAATCAATTGAAGTATATATATATATGTGTGTGTGTGTGTATATATATATATATATATATATATATATATATATATATATATATATATATATATATATATATAAGGGTGGTTCTTAATTTGGTGATGTTGGAAATTCTTTGGTATTGTTCCTCAAAAGTAATCAACGCGTAAAGAAAAAAAATTGGCCGCAAGCGGAAATTTCTCCAATAATTCTAACCCACCCCACCGAGCTGTCGAATTTTTATATGAGAAAATGCATGCATTTAAAATTTTGTTAAGAAAATTGTTTATTATTTCAAAACTATACATGATAAAAAAATGTCATATGATGTTTTTGTAGGAAATTTAATGCTCCACAAAAAAAGTAACTTGGAAAAATTGTCGTGGATTTAATATTTATCACCTAATTAGCAAAAAACTGTCATCATTTATTCCAAAAATCGATCATTATGGTCAAAACAGGAGTTTGACGTCGAAAACCTGTAACTTATTTTTCGTATGCAATTAGAAATATGAAGAGCGCACTCAATAACAATATGTAAACGATATTTAAATTTTCAATTTTATCAATTTTATCATACATTATGATAAATTAAAGCCATCCTGCCTTACCGACAAGTATCCGTTCGTCGGATGAGTTGCTTCCCATGCTTGCCGCAATCCTCGTTAACCTCGAAATACATGTATGTCTACTGTTTCCACGTGAGGCACATGTCACGATTCAGCGCTGGACACATGTGCTCGACGACTCAAGTTTAGGAAATCGCGATGACGTTCCATGACCGTAATTTGCGTGAAAATATATTTTTAATTGGTGATGCTGATTCACAAATAATTGGAAGCAAATTGCCTTCAAAGTTGCAGGTGTTAAAAGCACTTTTTTTTATAATACTCGGGTTCTAAAATTAATGATACATGAAAGTGCCACAATAATTGCCAAAGAAGTTATTGTGTTTTGGGGTAAAGCCGGTATACCGGTACAAACTTTGCCAGTATGCATTAAAAAAATCGAAAAGTTACATGCACGCTGCAATCTATTGCAAAAACGTGCTGGAAAAAAATCATTTTTTTTCATATAAAAATTCGACAGCTCGGTGGGGTGGGTTACCATTATTAGACAAACTTCCGCTTGCGGCAAATTTTTTTTCTACATATGTTCATTACTTTCGAGGAACAATATCAAAGAATTCACAACATCACCACATTAAGAACCACCCTAATATATATATGTATATGTATATATTAGGGTGGTTCCTATACCCTATATATATATATATATATATACCCTATATATATATTCTTTTTCCTATTTCTATTTTTGTCCTTTTTCTCACCATCCAATTATCTTTTCTCATGAAAAAAAAATTGTCGCGAAAGCTCTAGCCGGCCAATGAATGTTTAGTGGTCGCTCGAGAGCTTGAAAATGTCCAATTTGCGCCAAATCTTTTTTACTCTTCTCACTCATAAAATTCCCACAAAGAAAAATCCTTTTTTCTTTAGAAACAGATTTTTCAAATTTACCTCACACTTCTAACACAAGAATTATAATTTTTGTTCTCATAAAATCATTCTTCAAAACTTTTGTCCTCAAATAAAATGATAGGTCATTTTATTCGTAAAACTGAAATGGCAGCTGTTTCCCGCGCATCGCAGTGCCTCCCAAAGTTGGTCTCGTTAGTCAAACTGCGGACCAATCGTAGCTGTACTCTGTGACGAGCGACGCCATAATACAATAATCCATAATAACACATATCGTCTAGTTGGTGTTTGTTACAAATTATTATAATAAATAATTCAGAAAATTTAACACTTCGCTGTTTACTTTGTTTTCATGCTACGAGGAATTATTGTGCATGCGAGATTTATTTTTTGGCGGAAATTGTAAATTTCGAAAACCTTGAGCAACCACTAAATATTCATAGGCCGGCTAAATCTTTCGCGAGGTTAATGTTTAAATTGTGAAGCGTAAAGTTTATGGGTGAGAAGTGGACGAAAAAAATCGGTCTTTAATAAAAATTTGAATTTTTGCGAGGCTTGAGCAACATCTACATATTTTTTGACCACTCGCAGTTTCGACGATAAATTTTTTTTTCTTTAAAGAAGACAATTGAATGGTGAGAAACGGGGAAAAGAGCTCAAATTCGTGCCATCGTAATATAGATATATTAGATGTACAGATTAATTTTAATTCTTTTCTTGTGTAGTCCAAAATTCATTTAAAAATTCATTTATAAAACAATGTTTCTAACCTATAAAACTTGGCGCTATAATTGTTCATGTGTCTAAAAACGACGGAGATTTTTTTTGATTGATTACGACCGTATTTTTATGAATAAATTCAAATTATTCTTTATAATTGTACAAAAGCAGCAAGACATGATTTTTTATCCTTTAGATATATATATATATATACACACAGACACACACACATACGCACATGAACGAGAACCTTCGAGTTTCGTGGAAGCGATCTTTCCTTCACCTGCCAACAGCGGCCATGTATACATGCGGAAAGCGGAGATCCGAAAAATGCGCCGGGAGAATGATATACACGGTGCGTGTATGCGTGTGTGGAATCCGTACGGGATGTCCCGGAAGTGCGACTGGACGAGCGGCAACGTTCGAATTCCCTACGTGACTATACCGCGACGCGCGTTCGTCCGCACGACAAAAAGGCCCGAAGGTTTTCTTATTTTTTTGGAAAAAAATGTTGAACTGACACATTTTGTGTGGGAAATTAGCAATTACAAATTTATTTTTTGATATCATTTATAAATGCTCAGTAATGAAAAAAAGTACTCGAAAAAAAAACACTGAAGAAAATAAATAAGTATTGTAAAATATAATGTGTTCTCGACCTTAACTTTCAACATGACGTTCACGATTTTGGAAAAAAAATGTAGAATTGCCAAAATTTTGGTGAACGAAAGCAATTACTAATGTATTTTTCTATATACTTGTAATTGTTCAGTAATGGAGAAAGTACGCGAAATGAATAGTTGAGAAAATACTGAAGAAAATAAATAAGTATTGCAAAATGCAATAAAAAGAAAAAAAATCAATTTTCTCGACCTTCATTTTCGACAGGATTTTTTTACAATTTGTTGTCAATGGAGAACAATTTCTGTGGATAAAAGCAGGGTTTTTAAAGGAGAAGTTTTCTGAAAGAAAGGATATTTTTGAAGCTACTTATTGTCAATAAAAAATAGAGTACTTAAAAAATGTACAAAAGGAAATACTCTAAAAAAAACACATTGCAAAATTGCTCTCAAAAACTTTGAGGAGAATTTCAAATCTTTTTTATTCGTTTGAATTTTATTTGATTTATTCTCTCAAATTTAAAAGATTTGGGAGAAAGTAAGACTAAAAAAAAAGATTTCTTTTTAAAAAGCCTTTCTGTAAAAAGATTTAAGAGAATCTAAGAGAAAAAAAGAAATCCATCAATTTTCTTAATTATCCTTAAACACCTTAATTTTCGAAACCTTTTCTTAATTACCCTTAAAACACCTTAATTTTCGAAACCTTCAAATCTAAACAAATTTGAGCAAGCTCTTACGAGAAAGCTCAGATTTTTGAGAACACATTCACTTATATAAATACACTTTCGAAATACATCAAAACAATTATTTTCTTATTCAGGTCACTATTCATAGACGAAAATGGTAATTAAAAAAATTTCCTACAAAAATGGTAGGTCTGTGCCCAAACAAAAAAATCAAACGTTTTTAGATTTAATATGTTAATGCCTATAGCCCATATCATACGATTTTTTATATATGCAAAAATAACAAAATGGCGGACATTTTTCGAAAAAAACAAAAGAAACGCGTTTTTTCATCGTTTTTGGCAAAAAATAATAAATATCAAAATTTTAAAAATCCTAAAAAGAAATCTTTTTTTTTAGTCTTACTTTCTCCTGAATCTGTTAGATTTAAGTGAATAAATAAAATAAAATTGAAGCGAATAAAAAAGATTTGTAATTCTCCTCAAAGTTTTTAAAAGCAATGAAAATAGCCGTTTTTCAGCGTCCAAAGTGAGAAGACCCCTTAAAGTACAACGATCAGTTGCCTCAGTGTCCCTTTATTTGACTGCACACCGCGGACGTTTATCGCTGCATACATCGAATTTGGAATAAAAGAGTTTCACGAGCGCGCGTATAGCAAATGTGTCTCCGTGATGCAGCAAACTCCGAGTTAAGTGAGAACAACGAGTGGCCTAATCAAGTAGGAGGAGCAGTGCGCATTTCCGATCTCCATCAGCAAGAAGGAATTTCCCAAATTTATCTCTCTTCGAGAGTACCTCAACGATGTTTCCTCTTCGTCATATCTCGCTCGTTCCCTCCGACAGCGCACGTCTCGAGTCGTAAAAAAAAAAACAACGTACGAGTCTCTGGGAACCGAAAAAGGTTCGGTGGTGTAGGGTACGAGTGGAAAAAGGGCCGTTCGTCATGACGGAGACAACGAGAAGGCCCTAGAGGCGCGATACGGAATCGGCGCCTCTACCTGGCCAAAAGTTGCCTCGCAGTGGCCCCGGAGAAGCGCGTGCCCATAAAACGTAACACGTTTGGTGCGTGAGACACCAAAAACCCAAGAGCCTTGACGAACGGTTTATGATTTTCTAATAAGTGGAAGGAAACGAGAAAAATAAAAACCCCGTTGGGAGATGAAAAATGACGATACCGGCCCGATGATCTTCATCTTTTTTCCTGGCACGTTTACACTCTCGGGATAATTATATAGGGTCGAGGAAATTGACCCTCTAGATAAGAGCGTGTAACCGGTGGAGAAGAGCAGCCGGGTGTCGTTATAATAAATGACAAAACACCGCGGAGTGGCCTTCTCGTTCTTTGCCTCGACCGACGCCTCGACACCTGAGGCAAAATGTGTGTGCACGCCTGTTTTTCTTTCTTTTTTTTCTCTCTTTTTTTTTACTCCTCCGCGGACACCGATACACCGGATAATCCGGCTCAAAGATCCTCGGGACTCCCCGAAGTGCGTAAATACAGAGAGGAAGAGAACGAGAAAGAGAGAGAGAGAGAGAGAGTGAGTGAGAGAGATAATGTTTCGCAGACATTGAGCCACGATGATGATCATGCGAACGATCCTCCCTCTGATCCCCGCGGTCTTCCCATTCATCGATCTAATCCAAATAAGTGGAGCATCAACTAGTGCACAGTAGGCAGATGCTCCGCTGGTCAGAATCCTGCGGTTGCAGCGTGAAAGACCAGGGCCTCTCGTGCCATTTTCCCAAATGATGTATAGAAGGAGCAAAATATACCGGAAGTGCCAACTGCTTTTTCTTTTCGTATTCGATGAAACCTCAAATCTGTGCTAGAGATTATCTCACGTGCTGCAGAGAACTGGTGATCCCAACGATCATCTTTGGATGACGAATGGATCAATCGATGGCTTGATCGATCAATGTCACATACGCGAATCAATTAATAATCTCCCGGGTCCGTGCATGCTCGTATACGTGTAGATCGATGTTTCTCTTTTCTTCTGTCTTACCAATCGTGCATTAAATCGTGGCTCATTAGGAGCACGTCAAGTGACATCGATGACACTTGACGTAGCTGCAATGAAACAGTAACGAGAATCTAATCGGTATGTAAATGTTGTGCTGTGATGGGGGGTCTAGGCAGATGTTTCCTCAGATGAAATTTCGGGTTTCCGGTCTGGACGCCAAGGCCAAGTACATCCTGCTCCTTGACATCGTTGCTGCCGACGACTACAGATACAAGTTCCACAACAGGTAGAAAATAACGAGAACAACGGTTCTCATGATAGACCCCGGTTGGGAAAGTGAGAGCCAAGAGTGAAGAACTTCCAGCCAATGTTTATCGATCACTATAATATGTATATAAATGTGTATCTATATATACATAAATGCAGGAATGGGCAAGCTACACACCCGAACAATGAGAAAGGGGGCCCGAGGGGAAAAACGACGCAATTGTGTCCATTATTCGATCGATGACTCTACGATTGTTAATTGCAATCGCTAAACGCGAAAAAATGAAACTAATCGGCTGTGTTTTTTGCCCTTTGCTGTTGCAAATTGTTCGCAGACGCATGTTCCCCGCTTATAAAGTGAGGGTGTCCGGGTTAGACAGACAGGCTAGCTACATACTACTGATGGACATCGCTGCAACGGACGATTACCGATATAAGTTTCACAACAGGTGATTATCCTGACGATTTTTTTTAGCACACGCGAGAGAGAGAGACAAAGAAGCCGAAAGAGAGGGAGAGAGAGAGAAAGAGAGGAAGACTCTCTCTGTCTCTCTCACTTCGACTTTCTTCAAGAGAAAAGTGTGGAGCGTGCGCTGCGAACAATTCTTCATACTCGTCGAAATAATGTATCAATTGTTGATTCGATACAAGCACAAATTTCTGTACGCCCCCCTGGCCTCTCTGGAACAACCCGGGAGACACGGAGAGAAGGTTGAAGAACCACAAGTGAGACGAGGTATCTTTTTTTTTCACGTAGAATCCATTTTGTTTTTTGGTTCCCTCTCGATGTGTTCCACAGGGTAAGAGAAAGGGGCCGGAGGGAGCAGGAGCGAGAACGATAACGCGAGATAGATCGTAAAGTCTTTTCGCTCTTGTATTTGTTTCGCGAACGATCGTTCCGGGGGGCTCTCGCTTGGCAATCATTCTTTCTTTGGTTTTTTCATCGGAACACGAGATGATGTCTCGACTGGGTGTTCTCATTCTCATAATCTTTCGTCAAAGACGTACCCTCGATCAATTATTTCGACTTGTATGGGGATCGCAAGCCTCTTCACTCTTCGCTTCACAAAACTACAGACGACATTGTAGTATAAAAAAGCACACACACACACACACACACACACACACACACACACACACACACACACACACACACACACACACACACACACACACACACACACACACACACACACACACACACACACACACATACACGCGCGCGCGCGCGCACGCACACACACACACACACACACACACACACACACGCGCGCACACACACACAGAAACGCGCTCACACGCGCGTGTCTTTATCAACCTAACGTTTTTGTGTCGGTGGTACGTAGTAGGTGGATGGTGGCGGGTAAAGCGGATCCGGAAATGCCCAAGAGGATGTACATACACCCGGACTCGCCGAGCAGCGGTGAACAGTGGATGCAGAAGGTCGTGAGCTTTCACAAGCTCAAGCTGACCAACAACATGAGCGACAAGCACGGCTATGTAAGTACTGTACGTAACGCAAAATCAAACAATCACTTACTACTCTAGCCGTTAAGTTACTTGCTAGTTTTAGATTATCGTCTCTATTAACAATGTTCTATCCTGATGATGATGATGATGATGATGACGACGATGAGCACCGGATGAAGAGTGACGACTCTTCGCCCAGTCGTTCCAGCGGCTGAATTTAGTTTTGGAACGAACAATGGCCTCCTTGAGTGAGCCAACACTTGGCAATGTCGAAATTGACCACCATTGATGGTGCCACCGAGATCTGTAGCTATTCCCAAAACAGGTCACGCATGCCAGGGGGAAAAGACTGGATCGCGACGACTGGCCGAGAGTGGTCTTCGTCAAACGGTGCTCACGTCGTCACGGGAATAATTAGCTCGGCGGTTTGGTCATCAACCGTATCACGTCATGCGAAGATGTTCGACCATGTGAAGTTTTTTTAGGAACAAGTATATTAGGACACTGCGTTTCGTTTTGTCCATTTTATTAGGTTACTCAAGAAGAATGCTGCGTTTTTTGTTGTCGTCGTATTGTTGTTGTTGTTTTTTTGCGTTTCGGTCCTCCGTCTCTTCGTCGAGGAGTCCTTTCTCTATCACCGTGAGGGAGACGTCTCCCCGAGTCTCGATCTCTCGCCGGGTGTGCGCATACGGAGTCGATGGAAGAACCCACCCCCACCGTGACATATATACCGCAGCAACCCTACGAGAGTTTGAGCTCTCGCACAAACCCTCTCTCTCTCTCTCTCTCTCTCTTACTCCCTCTCTGTTGGTCTCTTTCTCCCTAGGTCCCCGCGAATCCCTTTGCGGCCCCGTCGGCGTCCTTTGACGGATCCTGCATCGCTGGCTCGTGAAATCTAGTCCTCCTTTGCCCCAACCTCGATGTCAATAGCTGCGCTGCTGCTTGGAGTGTGTGCGTGGCAGCAACCGACCTTTGTCAAGCCACTCTCTTTTTTCTTAGCCTTCGCTAATACTGGTACCACCACTACTAATATCACCCTAGCTCGTTCCCTTTGGCCCAGTAGCTCGAACGCAGCGAGTTACCTGGTCTCGCTTGCTCACGTAGCTCCTCTCATCTCTCTGTCCCTATTCGCCTCTCTCGACGATTATTCCCCTGGCCACAGAAGAGGTTCCGTTGTGGTCGCCTCGTCTCGTGCTCTATTTTTTTTTCTCGTTCCTCTCAACTCCCGTGCACATTTCCCTTTTACTTAGTAGAGCGAGACACACCACCCCCATCCCTCGTTCCTTCCCTTCCAACCTTCTCTCTCTCTCTCTCTCTCTCTGTCTCTCTCTCTCTCTCTCCCTCTCTCTATGTCTTTGGCTAGCCCGGGGACTCTTGGCTCACTTTGCGAACGATAATGTCGACGGTCACATTTAGTAGGATCAGTCTTTAGAATGAAATGCCTGTGGACAAGCAAGAGCAGTCGACGGCTTGTCTTGTTCGATCCCGCACGAGCTTGTGGCCTTCCGCCTTCACGGGCCCGGCCCTCGAGGGCCTCCGTTCATACGGAGTCTCGCGAGTGAAAAACCTCGTCCGCGTTCCCTCGTCCCCCGATCGAGTTTGCTCACGAGCCCAGAAAATGCCCACCGAGTGCCTCAAAAAGGGAGAAGAAAAAAAAACCCTTTTACCGGCTAATCGACCCGTTGGACGGAGACACGTTTTTTCATTTTGCTTCCACCTGGTCGCGGCCGTCTGAGTATGTGCTTTTTTCGGGTATGAGAGAGCTACTCAGTGAAAGAGACGTGTACAGGACGAAGAAGATCACCTTAGGGAGGCTGCGATGGCGCAATAGTTCCATTCACCAGCCTACTTTAACCAAAAAAGCCTCTCTCTTGCTCTCTATTGTCCCGCATCGACGCTTATATCTCTTACGAGGTCTTTCGCAGGACGAGCTGGTGACGTTTAGGGCCCTTGGTTTGCCGCAACTTCATCGGAGATCTTTGCCGCGATGAGATCTTTGTGGAAACGAGAAGGAATCGACGTAAACTCGAGATCCCCGAGTCAAGTAGGGTCATCACGATCATCCTAATACTCCCGGTCCTGGATTCTTGCTGGAAAATCCCACAAATGCACCTCGGTGCATTGCGTTGCACGATTTCGTTTTTCGTTTTTAGTACTCGGTCACGGCGATACTGATTGTTCTATTAGCCAATGTTTCGCCTCGTTCCTCCCTTCTCAATGAGAGCGGTTTTCTCAATGAAACACGGGGAAGAGAGAATGTCAGCGTAACCCCGTTCGGTCAGAGTCGCTGGAATCTGACCTAATAGCTCATCGACCGAAATAATCCAGCTTCAACACCTTAAGCGATCAGAGCTTCTTTGAACACTTTCGGGTACGATGGTGATCAACTGTAAGATGATCAATAAACAGTCCAGATCTTCTAGACGTTGTCTAATTATTCGTTCCGAAAACTGGGGCCATCTCATTGCTCGAACGCCACGAACCACATTCCACAGGTCCTCCAATGACGATGACGATCAACTCTTTAAGATGATCAATAAACCGCCCGGGTCTTCCAGAAGTTCCCTAATAATTCGTTCCAAAAACTGAAGCCATCCCATTGCCTGATCGTCACGTCCTTCCGCCCTCCAATGACTCAGATTCCGTCGACGCAAACCTACAAGGATAGGAGCTTAGCGCCGAATTAGCGAGCTCCTCCTCGGCAATTGCCGCGCCAGAGCCCGGAAAAACCTTGGAAAGCGCACTCGGTCGCAGCAGGTTGGCAAACACACTCGAGGTGCAAACACGATAAGCGAGGATGGGTCGAGGATGGCAAACACACACGTACTCTCCGGTGAGAGTGAGGCAAAAGGTACATGTTCACGTGTGTGTGCAGAGTGATGAGTGAACGCCGGAAGAAGCCTCGGGTACGAACCGCAGAGTGTACATTGACGGGTAGTGCAGCTTAGAGCGTTGTGCACCGGTGAAATTGCCCCCGTGTAGAATGGGAATGGACGACAGTGTGTCGTATACAGACCGACAGAAGAACAAGCGCAGGGGCAGAGTAAGATTTGTATTAAAAAGCAACTACAGCTGCTGCTCTCATTCAGAAAAAAGATTACCTAGGAACCCTTTTGCTCGCCCACCCTTCTTTGCCACCCTCCATCCTCCTCTTGGACGGCAGCTCAGACTTTGGCAGATTCGAGCGAGAATCCGAAGAATGCAAAGCCCATAGGAATCTTTGTGGTGTTTATTGTGTGATGACGGAAGTGGAGGCGCTACGTTTCCAGCACCCTTAAACATTACCCTCTCTCTGCGTCTTCTTCCTGAGGGGTTTTCTCATGTTTCTCCTCTACCTCCCAATTCTTATGGGAAATTTTAAATACTGTTGACCCACTGTCCCTTTTTTCCCAAAGAGTAAACCACCACTTACCTTTATCCTGGATTACGTCTACGGGAAAATCTCCTCCGCCTTGGGCAAACTCAGAGTGACTTCGACAAACATCGCTGCGCTCGGATCCGCCCCATTTTTTCCGGCTTCCGGAAGTCCTTGCCTCAGGTGGGCCTCTATCAACACAGTCTGGGAATTCCCGGGAGAAGATTGCGCGCCAGAGGCTCGAGAAGAACGAGTCATTAGAAGGCACCCAGGTGAATCTCAGATCTGGAATATCCTCTGGAATCCAGATGTAGAAAAAAAAACGGGCTGGAGAACCTGAAGATTTTTTACAGGCTCGATCCTTCATCTGCTACGCGGAGGGTCTTTTCTCGAAGACTTCCGGCTGCAAACGAGATTCACACGTCTCACGATCGCTTCCAGTACGAGACTTTCCTACACTTTTTTTTCTTCTCTTTCCTTCACCGTATAGACACGTTACATAGGTGGCTGGAAAGGCAAAAATTACGTGTAATATAATAATACAGGTCTCGAGAACGGACAGCATCGACGTTTAGAGATAATCGCGAGTCGGTTGGCTGGAACACATGTAATATGCATGTGTGTGTGTGAAGCGAAGCACTAACGAGTTTTCGACGTTGCTCCTGATCCTCGGGTATCCTCGATTATCATCTCTCTCTTTAGCGCTACCTCGCGTGAGGGCGTCACACGCGAGAACCTATGCGACATGTATATATATACACGTATACGTACGTGCGCGAATGTTGCAACGAGCGCTGGTACATCCTGGTCGTCCTGCACGCCATATTATGCTTCGGGATTAAGAGCGCGATTAACGATGAGTTCCCTATCAAGACATCATCGTGTCGGGCATCGTATGAGAACGAAGAACGAACACTGCTCCCCCAGCGGTCGGCCACCCTCTTCTACCACTAGTAATAACGATTAGTAACTGCTGGAAAAGGTGTGAAAGATGATATGCGTAGAGCCGTCGAAGGAAGACTCGCCACTCGAGGAAATATGGAGCTGGTGCGAGCTTGGACTTCCTTGCTGTGGTATCTCGGACGGGGTGGACTGTCAAACGGTTCATGTTCCTAAAATTGAAGATTTGTAGACGTGAAAAGGTAGAGTAGTGGAAAGGTACATATGGATAGACATAGGAGATGATCGTTATTATCATAGTGGATGATCGTTATCATCATTGTAGATTATCGTTATCATTGTAGATAATCGTTATCATCAAAGCCAATGATCGTTTTCACCATAGCAGATGATCGTTATCATCATAGCAAATTATCGGTATCGTCATAGTAGATGATCGATATCATCGTAGGAGATGATCGTCATCATCATTGTAGACGTGAAAAGGTAGAGTAAGGCACAGGTACATATGGATAGACATAGGAGATTATCGTTATCATCATAGTGGGTGATTGTTATCATCATAGGAGATGATCGTCATCATCATTGTAAACGTGAAAAGGTAGAGTAAGGGACAGGTACATATGGATAGACATAGGAGATTATCGTTATTATCATAGCGGATGATCGTTATCATCATTGTAGATAATCGTTATTATCATTATAGATGATTGTTATCATCATAGCAAATTATCGTTATCACCATAGCATATGGTCGTTATCATCATGGCAGATGATCGTTATCATCATAGCAAATGATCGTTATCACCATAGCAAATGATCGTTATCATCATAGCAGATGATCGTTATCATCATAGCAAATGATCGTTATCATCATAGCAAATTATCGTTATCATCATAGCAAATGATCGTTATTATTATAGCAAATTATCGTTATCGTCATAGTAGATGATCGGTATCAACGTAGTAGATGATCGTTATCATCATTGTAGATGTTCGTTATCATCATAGCAAATGATCGTTATCACCATAGCAAATGATCGTTATCATCATAGCAGATGATCGTTATCATCATAGCAAATGATCGTTATCGTCATAGCAAATTATCGTTATCATCATAGCAGATGATCGTTATTATCATAGCAAATTATCGTTATCGTCATAGTAGATGATCGGTATCACCGTAGTAGATGATCGTTATCATCAATAGTAGTTCGTTCTTCGTTTTGTTCTATTAATCCCGACGATCCTTGGTACATCCTTGCGGTCTTCAATGACCGCGGCGTATAAACCTATGCGCGGTTGAGCGCTCACCCACCCGAGTATTGACCCAGGCGAACACTGCTTACCATGGGAAATGGCCGAGGCCGTAAGAGCCACGGGAGTGAGCACACAACGTGCCTTTTCTCACTCGTTCGTCACAAATAAGGGTCCTCCTTCATTGGCTTATCGCCGTCGTCTTCGTCGTCTTACTCGCGTCTTTATCGTTTCTGTGAAAATTATCGCGTAGATACACACGGAGGTCAATCACGTACAATTATGAATTACAACGCTGATTTTGTCATAGCAAGAGAAGGTTTTTTTGAGAGTGTAAGCAAGAGATAGAGAGAGATAGAGAGAGAAAGAGCGAGAGAGAGAAGGAGAGCGTGTCCGACGAACGATTCTCGGATCTCCACATGCACGGACTCTTTCGAACCGTTATCTCATTTAAGACCTCTCATCGAAGCCACATCCAAGTTTTATGGTATTTACTGTAGAATAATATCTGAGCGAAGCCTCTCGTTAATCATATCGTTCAGAGAGAAGAAGCCTGCAGAGAGAGTGAGAGTGAGAGAGAAAGCGAGAGAGAGAGGGAGAGAGAGAGAGAGAGAGAGAGAGAGAGAGAGAGAAAGCAGCAAAAGGACACGAGGATCGAAAAAAATATATATCCGACGTGTTTGTCTATTCGTTGCTGAGATTTAAAAAATTGCGTCTCGCCAAACCAGAATCATCACGCTCTCCTGATACGTTGATGGCTCTTTGATCCTCGGAAAGATCGCCGACGCAAAACCTTCCTTCTCACCGCGATGCATTATATATTCGTTATATTAGCTTTCATATACACACAGATACAAACCCAAACAAGCGCGTACATACACACACACGCATATATACATATGTATATATAGATATATAATAAATGAGTTGCGACGAAGCGAGTAAACTCTCCCAGAAATATATTTCATCGGCTAATTAATCCCAGCCCTCTCTCTCTACGTCTCTTTCTTTCTCGCTCGGAGGATCTCTTCGGCGAGCACATAACCCCGCGGGTGCGCGGGACGCACTCATTCTTCTTGCCTCGAAAGTTCTAATTGAATGATCAAAAGCGCCGAATTCCTTGGCTTCCCAGTCTGCGACGCATATTCGGATTTTTCGAACAATAAATATGTCTCGTTAACGCGTCTCGCGTGTCCTTTTCTTCGTTTATGTCCTTTCTTAATTTTTTCGTCGCTTTATTTGGACAATTCATTGGTGGATGATTGATGATCGGAGCCGGCAAAAAAGAAAACCAAAAAAAAGAACGTATTCGCCGAGTCGAATCGTTTTGTCGTCGCTCGATCACGAAATGTGGGAATTTTGGAGGATGGAAAGGAGGGAATTGGATAATGTGACGTGAGTGGAGCGTCGGAGGGGAATGAGATGAAGTTCGGAAGATTTTTCTAATCGTTGAATGTCTCATCTCACTCTCTCCTCTCTCTCTCTCTCTGTAATTCCCGTAATATTTTCAATTCTTTTTGGGTTCATTCGTTGACGAATCTTCGTTCGGGTGAATTTTCACGTTGGGTCCTCGTGTTTTACTCCATCTGAGAGTGATGACTCGATTCACAAGAAGAAAAGGGGAGCAGAAAAAAAGCTACGGATACTTCGAATCAGGTTTGCCCATTTCGTAATTCCCGCGTAGGTACACGAAATGGCGAGTGAGAGAGAGAGAGAGAGAGAGAGAGAGAGAGAGAGAGAGAGAGAGAGAGAGAGAGAGAGAGAGAGAGAGGCAGCCCGTAAAAACGTTAGAAGCTCACGAGAAAAGCCTCTTTGGGGGTTTGGTCCCAGGGTTGTTGTACTATACCTACACACACATCCACTCATACCTTCCTATCGTCCCATACTTTGAAGACATTTATACGAAGGTCATTTCAAGGGCCAGCCTGGTCCCGAAAGTCAGCGATTCGCTGGAAAAAAAAATCAAGGATCCGAACCAACTCACTGCCGGATGTGCTGATAGCCAACGTTGCGTAAATGTAAGTGGTCCAAATAAATAGGGGTTGATGGGAAAATGGCCAAGAGATCTTGTACGACTCACCTAACTGTGCTCGGCTTAATAGAATCTAACAGCGGGGCCGGTACAGTGCGTATATACGTAAGACGATCCCCGACGATCTATCTTTCACTCGTGAACGGTCCAATTGAGATCCTCCTCCCTCCTTTGTACACGTGAATGTGCGTACGTGTATGCATGCGGTCTGGTCCAACAAGCCCCGAACATTTATAAACAACCCCTCGTTCAGTCGCTCGAACTTTCGGCACAGTGGTGCGGCTCCACGTCCGCAGCATTGACGGCAACATGTGTGCACACATTTGCTCGCATGGGTGTGGGTTGTTGTATGTTGGAAGGGATGGTGAACGCGCGCGTTTCACCCCAAAGTGATGGATTCCCCGTGCGGCGCTCTCGAGCCAACTCCGCTCTGTATCTCAATAAGTAATGGCGGAATTCTGTCCTTCGGGTATATACAGAGCTTTCTGCCTCTCTTTTTGTCCTTCTTTGCTTCTCGTCCTTATTGCTCTTGCCTAATAGATGGACCGGAGAGGTTCGAGGGGAGGAATTTTTCTTCTTCTCGCCACAGCTCGAACGTCCTGGCAAAATGCCCGGTAATTTTGAAAAGAACAAAAACTTATTGACATTCCTTTGGTTTTTTTTCAAGTCGTCGCTGATTATCGGGAACTGAAATTCCAAACAGGGTGGAAAAATGTTGAACGCGCAATTTAATTTTTTTTTTTACTTTACGTAAAAAAAGTGTAAAAAATAGCGCAATTCAATTTTTTGAATAAATTACCATGCGACATTTTGATCGAATGCCTGTTCTTTTTTTTCCACTCGCAAGTTTATTCCGCCATTAAAACCAATCCAACCACTCTCGTCAACCTACCAAAAAATCCCCAACGTCCCAAAGGCCAATGTTCATCAGCGTGAACCCTAAATTGTCATCCCTTCCCAAACTAACAATGACGATAAATAAATCCAATAGTAACGAAACCAAAATATTGCGGTTGAAAAATAGTTCCGCCTCGTGTGAAATTCCCCATACATCATGTCTCGTTGAATTTCAACTCTCGGGAGAGTTGCACAAATAAAACGCAAAAAAAAATCGCGACGATGTAATCGCACGTTCTCGGTTCACCGCGAGTCTCGTGATTGTCGTCGGCAACGACACGACGCGCGGTTACAAGGCATATACACCGAGTTTGATAAGGTGTGCACAGTACGTAGGTGCAGGCTGATGTGCATTTGTCTTTCTCACTCTCCTTCTCATATGTGTATGTACATATGTATATACAGATGCACGCGTATACACACACTCGTATGAAGACCTTTCCACAAATATGAGAAAATATCAACACGCGTGCTCCGCGTGCGGGATACGTACAAGAACATTCTCCGAAGTTGCGAAGCGCGTTCTTGAAGATCCGAAGATTGAAAAGAAAAGTAAAAAGGGCGTATGTGCCTTTTTTTGCGTGTCCAAATTTGTGCGAGCTTGGCCCTTGGGAATTTTATTGGTCTCTCTCTCGTTCTCTCTCCCTTTATATATAAGCACGTATATATACTTTTATATATAAGCACATATATACTTCTATATATATATGTATATATATATATATATATATATATATATATATATATATATATATATATATATATTTATGAGTGAGAGGAGAAAAAAAATTGGCGAAAATTAGACATTTCGAAGCTTTTGAGCAAACTAAATATTCATCGGCTGTTTAGAGCTTCCGCCAGGTTAATTTTGAAATTATAAAATTCGATCGATCAATTTTTCGAATTTTTTAAGGAAAATTTGAACTTTTGGGAGGCTTGAGCGACGTCTAAATATTTTTTGACCGCTCGGAGCTGTTACGACATTTTTTTTTCTTCGAAAAAGATAATTGGATCGTGAGAAAAAGGGAAAAAAGTAGAGCTCAAATTTTTGCCATCCTAATGTATGTGTAAAAATGTGTATATATATATATATATATATATATATATATATATATATATATATATATATATATATATATATATATATATATATATATATATATATATACACATTTTTTTTTCTTCGAAGAAGATAATTGGATCATGAGAAAAAGGGAAAAAAACAGAGCTCAATTTTTTTTCCCTTTTTCTCACGGTCCAATTCATTCTTCGAAGAAGAAAAAAATGTCGCGACAGCTCCGAGCGGTCAAAAAATATTTAAACGTCACTCAAGGCTCCCAAAAAATCAAATTTTCATTAATAAATTCGAAAAATTGATCAATCGAATTTTATCATTTCAAAATTAACCTCACGGAAGCTCTAGCCAGGCAATGAATAATTAGTGTTCGCTCAAAAGCTTCGAAATTTCCCATTTGCGCCAATTTTTTTCCTCCTCCCACTCATAAAATTGTCGCTTTGTAAAATTTTCAAAACAACTAATGCTTTTTTCTTGAGAATCAGATTTTTCAAATTTACCTCACACTCTTAACCCAACAATTATAATCCTTGTTCTCATAAATTAATTCTTTAAAGCTCTTGTCCGTAAGCGAAGTTATTGGTCGTTTTATTCGTAAAACTGAAATGGCAGCTGTTTTCCGCGCGTCGTAATGCGTCCCACAGTTGGTCTCGTTAGTCAAAGTGCGGACCAATCGTAGCTGTACTCTGTAACGAGCAACGCCATAATACAATAATACATAATAATACATGATAACACATATCGTCTAATTGGTGTTTGTTACAAATTATTATAATGATTTATTCAGAAAATGTAAAACTTCGCTGTTTATTTTGTGTTTATGCTACAAAGAATTATAGTGCGCGCGAGATTGTAGTTGTTGGCGGAAATTGTAAATTTCGAAAACCTTGAGCGACCATTAATTTTTAATTGGCCCGCTATAGCTTTTGCGAGGTTAATTTCAAAATTATGGAGCGTAAAATTTACGGGTGAGACCTGGACGAAAAAAAACGATTTTTTCATGAAAATTTGAATTTTTGGGAGGCTTCAGCGATCTCTAAATATTTTGTAACCGCTCGCAGCCTCGAAAATGATTTTTTTTCTTTAAAGTAGATAATTGCATGGGGAGATCAAAGGAAAAAAATAAAGCTCAAATTTGTGCCACCCTAATATACATACATACATATACAAGTGATTTTGAAGATTTCGGGTTTCACGTAATGTCGTGTGTGGGGACAACAGGCCTCTATAAGGACGAGGCTCGACGTCGAATGTCTCCAAAATCATCTCTCCCTAGATATATGTGTAGATGTAGATTCTTTGGTATTGAATATGTGTATATTGCAAGGGGGAGCCCACCCGAAGGGCGTTTCTAGAGGCGGTCGTCTGTCCCCCCACTGCTTGACGCATAAAATGCGCATAAAGTGGTGGAGGTCCCCGATATGTGTATATGTATATGATGTAAAGATGAATATATATATATATATATATATATATATATATATATATATATATATATATATATATATATTCATCTTTATGTAGACATATATGTGCATGTATATAGATATAGGAAACGTGAAGATGAAGTAGAGGGGAGAGAGAGGTATATATGCGTACGCGTCTTGCTTTATTCGTAGTGGGGATGCATTAAGGCGTTACCCCCACTTGTAGCGCAAAAAAAGGCCTTTTTCATGAATTTTTTAAAAGAAAACTACAAAACTTTTTTAATCGATCAATATACCATCTTAAAGAACACATCTTGAAGAACTTTCAGTAATTTTTTTATTGAAAAATATTACATTGTTTAGTGGCAAATGGCCGTCAATGAAATAATGTTTTTATATACACGGTTTGCGGTGACCAACATTGCGGCGAAGTGGATCATCTGAAAAAAAAATGCGGATGGATTTAGTCAAATATAAGTATAAACTAGTCTTTAATCGAAGGATTTTAAAAAATATTTATTTTTCACAAAATGGCGGACAGTCAAAGTTAATGGTTCGATTTTAACGAAAAAAACGGCCGTTTTTTGGCTATAAAACGGCCATTTTTTTCGAAAAAAAAAATCGAACGATTAAAGACTACATTTTTATGTATTAAATAAGCCTGCAAAATTTCAAGAAGATCGGTTCATTAGTATTCGAGTAATCTTGATCACCGACTTCAGAAATGCCATTTTGAGAAAAACGCGTTTAAAGTTTCTCTTTCAACGCTCTTTCAACGCGGATTCTTCTCTTTCAACGCTCATATCTCAGTCAATTTGGTTCGGATCGACTTGAAATTTTCAGGACATATTCTCAGATGTTTATACTTCAAAAAAATGCAATAAAAAAAATCGATTTTTTCACAATCGCAAATGGGGGTAACCCCTTAAGCATTCGTTCGCGCGTTCTCGCGACGCGATTCAAGAGAAGACCGCGAGGGCTAGCCGCGAAGCTCTGGTTATTTCTCGATTTAAAAAAATAATAAATAAAAAGGATAAAATCAAAATCTGATGACCAAGTTTTACGTGCAACGTTCTTAGGCTTAATTCCCCTCGTTCTCTCTCTGTCCTCTCCCACTCTCTTTCGTTTCGTTTTTTTTTCGGCTTTTTTTGCCTCCGTCGCCGTCACGGTGAAATCGGACTCCCCTGTAGCACAAACTGGCCAACTCGCAATTTTTTACATTTTTTCCCCCGAGCCTCCCGCCGCTCTATGCGTCTCGCCCGTTCCTTCACCTCTGTCCATCTCTCTATTTCAGCGCCCCGTTGTTGGATCTCTTTTTGGCCGTTGTGTCGTTTCCTCTTCGTCTATATCTCCCCTCCCGCCGCTCATTCGAAGAGAGAACCAACTCCGAAACGAAGAGAAGCAGCCCTTAACGCGTACTAATTACGACTGCAGATTAACGCCTTGTTATTGCGTCATCCGAAAAACAAAAAAATTCGACGAAAAGAATAAATCGATAAAACGATATTAACATTCGTTTCGATTCCCAGCGGAGAAGAGAAATGAACGCAAAGCTCGGGGATTCGCGCGAGCCGTGAATAGCAAAAGCTGGCGCAAAATATCGCGTACTTGCATATTTGTTTATATTTATCAATGCGCTGAAAAGTGCCGAGGGCTGCAGCGTCGAAAAAAATGGATGAAAATTTGCCTCGAGGATGCTCGACACAGTCGGCGCGAGCTTTTTTTGTATTTTCTTTTTCCCACTGCCTCTCTCTCTCTCTCTCTCTCTCTCTCTGGGTTTTCTACAGAGGCAAACTGGTCCAGAGCCGGTAGCACGGCGGTGTGATGTTGTCGGTAGGTAAATATTAATTAGCTGGCGTGTTCATTTCGTTTCCGCAGCCTCCAATGCTCCCACACTTCCTTCCTCCTACACACACACACACACACACACACACACACACACACACACACACACACACACACACACACACACACACACACACACACGTAAATGAAAGGTGTGTGTGTGTGTGTGTGTATACATACAAAGCTATATAATCCCACAGAAGTTTGTTTTCTACCCGCGCAGTGTTTTGGCAAAAGCTCGTGTGTGCACCGCCACCCTCGCGTAAATTCGACTGCTGGTTTGCGTTTCGCGTTTGGTGGGAAAACGCGGTGGGCGCGCAAAGCATGGCGCGCGACGGTGGCCGCGGTTTCGCCACGTCGCTCGGAACGGCGTTAACGTGAATAAACACATTTTGCGGAGTCTGGTCACACCTTCGGGGATTTTAGGGACGTTGAGGGGCGGTGGTATGTCCGCGCAAAATCCTCTCTCTCTCTCTCTCTCTCTCTCTCTCTCTCTCTCTCACACACACACACACTCACACACATTAAGGTGGCACAAATTGGAGCTCTATTTTTATTCCTTTTGTTCACCATCCAATTATCATCTTCAAAGGAACAAAAATGGTCGCGAAAGTTGCGAGCTTTGAGAAAAATATTTAGAGGTCATTCAAGCCTCCCAAAATTTCGATTTTTTTTACAAAACTTCGATTTTTTTTCTGTCCACTTTTCACCCATGATTTTTACGCTTTATAATTTTTTAATTAACCTCGCGAAACCTCCAGCCGGCTAATGAATATTTAGTGGTTGCTCAAGAGCTTCGAAATTTCCAATTTTCGCCATTTTTTTTCACTCCTCTCACTCATAAATTTGACCCTTTGTAACATTTTCACAACAATTAATCCTTTTTTCTCCAGAAACAGATTTTTGAAATTTACCTCACACTTCTAAACCAACAATTATAATTGTTCTCATAAAATAATTCTTCAAAGCTCTTGTCCGTGAACAAACTTATCGGTCGTTTTATTCGCAAAACTGAAATGGCAGCTGTTTTCCGCGCATCGTAATGCGAATGACAGTTGGTCGCGCTGGTCAAACTGCGGACCAATCGTAGCTGTACTCTGTGACAAGTGACGTCATAATACAATAATACATAATAACGCATATCGTCTGATTGCTGTTTGTTACCAATGATTATAATAAATCGTTCGAAAAATGTAACACTTCGCTGTTTATTTGGTTTTTATGGTACAGGGATTTATAGTGCATGCGAGATTTATTTTTTGGCGGAAATTGTAAATTTCCAAAACCTTCAGCGACCACTGAGTAATCATTTGCTGGGTAGAGGCTTCGCGAGGTTAATTAAAAAATTATAAAGCGTAAAATTCATGGGTGAGAAGTCGACGAGAAAAAAGACTTTTTTAAGAAAAATTTAAATTTTTGGGAGGCTTGAGCGACCTCTAATATTTTTTGACCGCTCGCAGCTTCAGCGACAATTTTTTTCTTTAAAGAAGATAATTGGATGGTGAGAAAAAGGAAAAAAAAATAGAGCTTAAATTTGTGCCACCCTTATATATATATATATATATATATATATATATATACATGCGACTTGTGTGTGTGTGGGTGAACCACGGCGTGGAACTAGAACGACGAATAATTAAATACCCCTTTCTGTGGAGGACCAAAACTAGCCCTATACATTCGTGCGAGTATACGTATGTATCGTGTGTGTTTGCACATATGGCCAGGACGCAGATCGCTCGATACGTGAGAACGAGGTACACGGTGTGCCACCATTTTCTATCTTGTTGGCTCTCGCAGACTCTGTGATTTCGGGCTCGATTTTGTTTGGGCTCGGATATCGGAAAGCATTTTTTTATATTATTATTTTTAAATATAATATAATGTAAAATATTATTATTTGAAAATATTATGTTTTAAATATTTGAGAATATTATTTTTATTTCACTTTATTTTCTGGGTTCCAACGTACATATTTGCGGTTTTTTACGTATTGCCCTTCACAATTGAACCTCGATTGAAGGCTCGATTTTGTTTGGGCTCGAATATTGAATAGCATTTTTTTTGCGACTCCTTTTTCTATTAATTAATTTTCAGACTATTATTTCAATATCATTATTTGAAAATATTAAGATTTAAATATTTCAGAATATTATTTTATTTCATTTTATTTTCCGGGTTCCTACGTATATCTTTGCGGGTTTTTACGTATTGCCCTTCACAATTGAACCCTTTCTTATCACTCTCTACGCGCACTTCGCTAATCTAACCTAACATTAGTCGTGGGTACGGGGAAACTGTGAAAAATCCGTACTGGTATAGCCGACCCCATATTCTTCTGATTCTTTGGTGCACAGACTTTTCTTCAAGTATCTACACTAGGGTGGCATAAATTTTAGCTCTATTTTTTTCTTTTTTTCTCACCATCCAATTGTCTCCGTTGAGGAAAAAAAAATAGTCGCCGAAGCTACGAGCGGTAAAAAAAAATGTAGCGGTCGCTGAAGTCTCTAAAAAATTCAAATTTTCATCTAAAAATCGATTTTTTTTCGTCCACTTCTCACCTATAAATTTTACGCTTTATAATTTTCAAATTAACCTCGCCTTCGGTTTAGTTAAAAATATTATTATTATAGTAATTATTAAATTTCATTTTTGAATATTGTTTTAATATAATTATTTCAACGTAATAAATATTGACCATTTTTTAGTATTATTATTTGGGTGACTATTTAATTTAATTTTTGTCAATTTTTTGGTCGCATTTGAATATCTTTATTTATTTTATTTTCGGTTCAGGCGAACTTCATTGCTTTTGCCTTGTGCTGGTTACTCATCTTTACCGATTATGATATTGCTTGGATACGTATACATTCAAGTGATACCTCATTAAATTCCCTTATTGAAAATTGTTTCAAACGTCACGTAAATAATCGAAATTTTGCCCGCACCGAACCGCGGCTAATGACAAAAATTACGCTTGAGCGGTACAAAGAAAAATATTCGGGCAGCGAAAAGGCAGAATAAACTGCACAAACGAGGGGTGCATCGGACAGTTGGAAAATTCAATTAATGCGAAGCCTAGAAACGATGGGGCAGTCGCGCGCGCGTTCGTGCATTCGCGAGTTACGCAACGCATCCTTATGATCGCGATGAAAGTTTGGCTGTGCCGAACGCGACCACCAAATTCCGTCGTTGAAATAAAACTGATTAAAAAAAAAATAAATTACAAAATAACCAGTAAAACAGCAAGACCAATCACAGCATGTGCGTGATAATTGCATACAAAATAAAAAGGTTTTAAATAATCGTATTAAAAGCGTGAAGAACATCAACGAATGAAATATTTTTTCCAATTACGTAACATAAAAATAAAAACCAATGAAATTCTATTCGACGAGAAAAAACAGTACTTCGAATTCGAACGTTGCAAAAATGTTATGTCAAAAGTTTTCCCACTCAACATTGACTAAAACACGAAATATATGCGAATGAATGAATAGTAAAAATAAAAAAAAAATAACAAATTAAAATATTCCGTGAAATATTCATTTTTCGTATCTCGGAATTTTTGCCGAGGTCGCACGAGTGTTAAAAAATCGGCCTTTTGCCGATCGCGGATCTTGCGGAGGATTCGGCTGATTTTTCGCCCCGGCTCGATTGTCACTAGTGTAGTTATGAATAAGGGCGAAAGAAATTGGCTTCGCGTGTTTGAGCGCGAGACACGAAAACGAGATGATGCTCGCGCGCGTCCATGCAAGTAAGAAATATACATATACATATACACACACATATATATATGTATGTATGTATGTATATATATATATATATATATATATATATATATATATATATATATATATATATATATATATACATGTGCGCGTGTGTGCGTGTGTTTTTATGCATATACATATACATACATACATATATATATATGTATGTATGTATTTATGTGTATATATATATGGCCGATATTTATTGCGGATAAAAGGCCGCGGTGACGTGTGCTCGGATCGACGGGGCTCACCTAGCGAAGCGTGAGACTGACAAGACCGCGCGTCTCGCGCTATCTCATTCGCCGTTTGTTCCTGCTAACCCGGGGCGACATCTCACAGAAAATCCGCCGCGACCGCGTCTTCTCTCCTCTCAATTCGTCCCATATGTGCAATGACGCGCTCACATTTGCTCATCGAACTTTACCATTCTCTCAATCTTCCTCGTTCCGAATCGATATATGTATATTCGCGAGTTTACTCATTTTTTCGGCAATTTTTATTTCGAAATTTCATTTCGAGGCTTTAGTCCAGACGGTTGATTCGTTTTTGGGGATTTTCGTGACGAATAATTGAACTTTTTTGGATATTCAAACTCGGGGAAGTTTTACTCCAACGAGATTTTTATGAAAGTAGTTGATTTTTTGGTGAACTTTATTCCGAATAATTCAATTTTGTGGAGTTTTAGTCAGGAGGGTTTAATTTTTGGGATTTTCATTAAAAGTAATTGAATCTTTTGTAAATTTTATTCCGATTAATTCAATTTTGGGGAGTTTCGTGCGAAATATTCCAACTTTTGGGGATTTTTATTCCAGAGGATATAATTTTGGGGATGTCATTAAAAGTAATTCCATATATCGTGAATTGTATTCCGCATGATTCGGTTTTAGGGATTACACCCGAAATAGATGATTTTTTTGTGATTTTAATTCGGAGTAATTTAATTTTGGAGTTTTCAATTCGGAATACTTGAATTATCGGCGTTTTTCATTGCGGAATTCGATTGTCGGTGATTTTTATTACGAAAAGCATGCGAAGTTTACATTTTTGGGCAAGTACCGCTGGGATCGTGAAATAATTTTAGAAAATTCAATTAGCGTCCTGCCAAACCCAAACAAGCACACTCTGTCATTTATTTTTCCCTTCGCGGCCCGTAACGGCGCAAAAAAGGAGGTAAATTTATCGAATCCGATTTAAAACCCAAAAAACTAATTTTCTCCAATGATTTTTCACTGTTTCCATTGAGAGTGCCGCGACCCGTGCAGGAATTTGTTGGGGAATTGCCAGATCCTGCAACATGTCTCCAGTAAAAGAGACGAAAACCCAGCTCTTTTTAGCGTACAATATGAATTTTTGACACAGGGTAAATGGTTGCACACTGAAAGTAATCCCAATCAAATATTGCCCCTCAACTCGTTCCAACCCTAAGAAATAAGGGTTGGAAACTTGAAAATCGCTGTATCCCGAAAATTAATAGCTCAATGAAAAAATGTTTCAAACAAAAGTTGTTTGGAATAATAAAATACGCATAAAGTGGTCTGACGTCCAATCCCCTATCTTTGAAAATAGCGGCGCAAAAGCACGAGAGCACCACTGACCCAGACAAGGACACAGCGATATGTCTACTCTGCTCGCCCACGCATCAATTTTCGCCCACACCCGAATTTTCGTATCGTTTTTGTGCCGCTATTTTCGAACATAGGTGGTTGGACGTCAGATAACTTTATACGAATTTTATTATTCCAAAGAACTTTTGTTTGAAACCTTTTTTGATGGGGCTATTAAGGCCTTAGGCCACACACTGAGAAAAAAGAATCGTTGAATGTGCAAAATGCATTTTGTTGTACTCGAAATTTTGTTGTTTTAACAGTTGCTCAGACATGCTAAATAAGCAGATAGTTTAAATGTATCTTTGGTTACCTCCCAACTATACTGTTTTGTTATGCCAATCAAAAATCAAGTTGAACGAATCTAAAGATACAATTTTGTTAAACCAACTGAATTTTGGATGGATGAACGATTTTTTTTTTCAGTGCAGTAACGGGTATAAAATCATGCGCGAATTTAACAATTTTTTTTCGTATGAAAAGGTGATTCACTCATAAAATTACTTACACATCTATTTAGTATGAATATCAAGCTGTTAGAAAATACATATATATTTTTTTTTCGATGTACAAAATGGCCGACTACTAATATTTTCTTTTGTTATCTTTTTTTAGGCGCTCAGCGGCGTGACATTTAGCATCCACAACTTTTTACCTAGAACAAAAAACAAAAATTCTCGTCAATCTCCATTAGAATACCTAGAGAAGTACGTACGAAATTTGAAAAATATTGTTTTATTCAAAAGTTGTAGGTATTTGAACTTAAGGGGTTACCCCCACTTGCGATTTTGAAAAAATCGATTTTTTTTATTGCATTTTTTTGAAGTATAAGTATCTGAGAATATTTCCTGGAAATTTCAAGTCGATCCGAACCAAATTGACTGAGATATGAGCGTTGAAAGAGAAGAATCCGCGTTGAAAGAGCGTTGAAAGAGAAACTTTTAACGCGTTTTTCTCAAAATGGCATTTCTGAAGTTGGTGACCAAGATTACTCGAACACTAATGAACCGATCTTCTTTAAATTTTGCAGGCTTATTTAATACATAAAAATGTAGTCTTTAATCGTTCGATTTTTTTTCTAAAAAAAAATGGCCGTTTTATAGCCAAAAAACAGCCGTTTTTTTCGTTAAAATCGAACCATTAACTTTGACTGTTCGCCATTTTGTGAAAAATGAATATTTTTTAAAATCCTTCGATTAAAGACTAGTTTATACTTATATTTGACCAAATCCATCCGCATTTTTTTCTTCAGATGATCCACTTCGCCGCAATGTTGGTCACCGCAAACCGTGTATATAAAAACATTATTTCATTGACGGCAATTTGCCACTAAACAATGTAATATTTTTCAATAAAAATATTACTGAAAGTTCTTCAAGATGTGTTCTTTAAGATGGTATATTGATCGATTAAAAAAGTTTTGTAGTTTTCTTTGAAAAAATTCATAAAAACGGCCTTTTTCTTGCGCTACAAGTGGGGGTAACGCCTTAAGAAATGAATTTTCAGTGAAAAATTTCGTTATAACTGCTCATAAACTGCTCATAAAATGAAAAGTTTTCGATTAATCAGAGATTCCGTACGTACTTCTCTGCGAAATGCAATTAGGGACATAACTTTTAGATTTGAAGTGAATCGAGTGAAAATTGTTGAAGTTATTTGTCACGCCAATTGGAAAAAAGCTGTTTTGAGAAGTTTCGAGTAGTCGGCCATTTTGCATAACGAAAAAACAAAAAATTCAAAAGAAAAGAATCACATCTTCATACGAAAAAGATTGTTAAATTCGCACATGATTTTACACCCGTTACTGTGGCCTAAGGCTCAAATGATCGAGACGGCGATTTTTAAGTTTTCAACCCCTATTTCTTATGATTCATATTCTAGACTAAAAAGTGCTCGTTTTTCGTCTCTTTTTACTGGACTAAATTTCTGCACGGGAAAACGACGAAAACTGCCCAGGTTTCATTCTAAACCCAAACAGATCCGAATAACCTGAGCCCACCGTTGCTTTTTCCCTCAGTGGGACTGAGACTCAGGGAAACGAGAGAAACCACGCCGCAGACATTTATATTCGTGTCGATTAATCGCGTCACGAATTGAGCCGAAACGATAGTCGGTCCTTGGGTCGGATTGTGTAGCTGGCCATTTGTAAATTCGAGTGTTGTACGCGTGTGGAGGAGTTGGGACTGGGCGATATACGATGCACGTCGTACAGTTGTCGTTTTGGTCGCGTGACCCGCGAACAGTTCCGCGGGTGTAGTGCGGGCGCGCGTGTCGCGATATATTTCTCGCCGCAGTTGCACGTCCCGCCGAGCAGACATGTTTCTCGAAACATGTGTTGGTCGTTACGTTTTCGAAGGAACGCGTATTTCGTTAAACGGGGAAAACGTCCGAGTGTTTATCGTGGCGCAGGGCGAGCGGGCTGGCTTGTTACGAGTAGTCGCCCAAGACTCGAAAACGCGATCGCGCCCGGTCAATTAACCGCACACAGGTGGAGATTAAGGACTCCCCGGTGGCCCTTTCGAGGTTGACGACCTCTTTCATTCATTCTGCCAACTCGCGCGCATTAATCTTACCAGATGTAGGGAGACGAAACGAGCGATGGCAAATTGGAGAACGGAATGGCCGGTCGGATGATCGGTTATGGCGGGCCTTCGTTTGGCTTTGCTCGAGATGGCAAACGTCTGGCTGGCTTTGGCAATTTTGGGCGATTTCTTTTGGAGATTTGTGGGCTTGTTAAGGGACCAGTCCACTCTGGAGCCACAAAAAAAGGGCATTTTCGCGATTTTGACGATTTTATGAAATATATGAATATAAAAGGCGATGGGCTTGATAAATAAAGTCTTGAAATACTTTTTTTTTTAATTAATTCATTTTTATTCATTTTTAAGTACAAAAACTATAGTTTAACGCAACGCCTCAAAAATAGGCGGGCTAGGTAGCTCCATCACAACTCGGCAACGGCTTGTCTGAAACAAAAAAAATCAAAGTCCATTAGATTCAGTATGAAACCAGCTACAAAATGACCCTCGGATATAACGTTTTAGCAAAAAATAAAAAAATGCCAGATGAAAAAGGAAAAAAGTAAAAAAAACACTTTTTTCCCCAGTTTTTCGCAAATAAAAAGAGTAAAAATCAAAATTTTAAAACCATCGAGGGTCATCTTGTTGCGAATCATGTTTACAATATGTGGTTCAAATTTCAAGAGAATCGGTTTATTAGTTTTAGAGATACGATGGGCTAGATTTTGAAAACGTTGTTTCGAGAAAAACGCGTTCGAAGTTCATACTATGAAAAACTCTTACCTAAACTCAATCGGCAATTCCTGCACCGTACAAAATCCCTTCTGATTGCTCATCATTCTCGATTTCTTCAAGTCTTGCTCTCTTTCGATTTTTTGAAATTTTCGTAGTGGACTGGCCCCGTAAACTGCAAAAACAAATGCGTTTTCGTTACACGCTTTAGTAAACGGCTGTAGACACTTTTCACACGTTTTATCGTGCGTGAAAAATAACGGTGTAAACATAATACGGATAGATGCGTTCAAACAACACACTTAGGCGTGTTATTTTCTTACACACGTTAAAACGTGTAAAAAGTGTCTACAGCCATTTACACACTCGAAGTGTGTAATAACAACACTTATTTTTGCAGCACTGTATATAGATGGGTTGCGTCGGAATAATAAATTAAATAACAAACGCTTTTTATCGTCAAAATATATGCATTTATTGAACTTAACTCGACAGTACTTATATATTATACTCATAGATACCCACATGGAAATTTATATACGCAAAAATATACTGCAAATTTATTTTATTAATAATTGTAATATATGTGAAATGTATTCCATATATTGAAAATATATGTTGCATATATGAGCCAAATTCTGATTTTCGTAATGTTTTTATATATGAGATGTATATGCGTGGTATTACTGTATATCAATGTATCATATATCAATGATATATGTAGCATTTACCCTGCATATATACCACATATATTTAGCGTATACGTTGCATACACCCTGCATACATACCACATATATACTGCATAAATGGTCCATATATGCCACATATATACAGATATGCGTAGCATATCTGTATATAGTGTTTATATGTTATAGTGTACTTTAACTGTAAGTTAAGTTTTTTTAAGTTTAAGTTTTAAGTTTTATTAAGTTTAACTGTAATAGTGTTTATACACAGCATATATTTCTTGTCAGGAATATGTATCGAAAATTTATGCGTCATATATGACGCATAAATGACACATATATGAGTCATATATGACGCATACATTTTTGATATATTTTTCTGACAAAAAAATAGATTGAAAATATATCGAAAATATATGCGTCGTATATGCCTCATATATGCATCATATATAGTGTTTATACGTAGCATATATTTTTAGGGTCAGAAAAATTTATCGAAAATATATGGGTCATATATGCGTCATATATTTGGTGCATATATACTGAATATATACGTATTATTCTATTTTTCGTCACTATATATGCGACCGATATATATATATATATTTTACATACATAAATTTTCATAGGGGTACTACTCTGTAGTATGTATGAGAGATGTCACTGTTTTTCTTGTCTTCGCATAGGCTAGGTTCTCATACAGCTTCACGATGATGGCCACTTTTTGCTTGTAGGTTATGGCCTCGAAACAAAAATACGTCACTAAAGATTCAATGCAGCTATCGAGGTTTTGGAAAATAGATTCCAATTTCAGGTTCTTCCACGTGACAACCTCAAAAATGATCTATGAATGAAACGAAAAGTCAAGACCAAATGTGGTCTTCAATTAACCGGTTAACGAGTTTCACGTGATGCCGTAACCAAGGTGATTTTTGAAACATATGATCAATAACTGGCAATGAACACACGTAATTGCGTTTGTTTATTTAGCTCGTGTTACTTTTGCACGTGTGTTGCTATGAACGTGTGTTGTTTAGTCCAATGTGTGTAAATATGCGTATTCTATGTTGATTCTACACGCTTTATGTGTGTACGAATAAGCGTGTCATTGATGGGGGCAGCTACGAAGGTGTAGATTAATTTAATGCGTAAAAATTGCAAACTCATGTGTGTAATTTAGACGCATTTCGTGAGTAATTGTTTTTGCAGTGTAGATGGCTTGCTATGACACATTGGGTGGATTTTGACAATCGGAATTGTGTCTGATCTAGTTTTTTTCAATTCGTCCAAGTTCATTTCCATTTGAGTTTGTTCGTCTGGCTTTTCTTGGCACTTATGGTGGATTTTGCTTGGGTTTGTTTGGGTTTATCTGTTTGGCTTTCTATGGCCCGTTTGGTGGATTTTCATCATCACAATTGTGGTTCAGATCTAGTATTCTAATCCGTGGAGGTGAATTTCCGTTTGGGGTTGTTTGGGTTTTGGGGCGGCTCGAAAAGTATTATTTACGCAGTGCAGTGTCAGTGGAAGTTGCCCAAATAATTAACGATAATCAATCTCTCAATGGGCTAGTTGGTAAGATCGAAATAATTGGATGCGAAGATTTATTTCCACCGGCATTTTTGAGAATGAAGAAAAATAGAATAAATTTGTACTATTCTTAATTTAAGCAAAGCAGATGCATTTCATATTGGGATATGTGGAAGGTACGAGGAGTGTGGAAATATCGAAGGCCGAAAGCTCATTCATAACCGATACTAAGTCTCTCTCTCTCCCTCTCTCTCCCTCTCTCTCTTTTGGTACGGTTTAACCCAGTGACGTTTGGCTCCATGGCGCCGTATAGGGATAGCCATCAATTTCATGGAAAATTGTGGCTCGCTTTCCTATTTTGACGTTTGAAAAAGGGGCCCTTGGTCCCGGTCAGTTTTCCGTGACTTATTCACCGGGCTCGAAAAACGACAATGACGCTTCTCCGCCTCTTTTCCTTTCGGTTTCCCCAACCAGGCAGCTCCGAACTTGACTTGGTCAGGTAGACATTGCTTCGACAGAATTTCCGTACGCTCCCTCCCTAAAATAGTCGGCACCCTCGGAACGGAAGAATTATGCAGCGCGCGCTCTTCTATTCATCAATTTTTCACGGGCTTCGTCATGTGTGACGCTCGGAAAACTTGAGGACTCTGCCCTCCCCAATTTTCCTCTTGCTTCCTCCTTATCTCTCCGCCGAGATCTGGGACGAATTCATTTTTTTTTTTGACGGGGATTTATCGTAACGTGGCCAAAAAGGGTCCTCAAAGGGTCGCGAGGATTACGCCGCGATCGAGCCCAGAGATTGGACGAAATTCCAAAGTTTCACTAGCCGCGTCGAAAAAAAATAATAATAGGTGGCTCGATGCCGCATTCTCGATTGCCTCGAATCTCGATATTTATTCGGGAATTCCCCACTCCCTGAAGAGTGTTCTGGCAAAAAACATTTTTTTTTTTAAGAAACGAGTATTTGGAAAACAACATTTTGCACAAACAAAATTTGCTTGAAAAAAGAAAAATACGAAAAAAAAAAGTATTTTAAAAGGACAAAAAATCGTCGAAAAGAAAAAAAATTAATGGTTTTCAATTGATTTTTTTGAAACCGAAGTCCAAAGAAAAAGAGTAAATCTAATCCAAAAGAAAAGATCGCTCATTTAATCGAGTGATACCTCTGTAGCAACCGTTTCACTAGGATCGTGTCGAAATCACCAAGGGATATATATATCTCTTCATCCTGCAGATCCTTCAAGGATTATAAGGTCCGTGAACCTCTCTGGGGGATCGTTCGACGGATGTGTATCGAGGGTGCTCGCTGATATGTATTAACCTCCACTTAAATCTACACACACAGATCCCTTCGATCGCATCCAATACTCCTATCCATTTATCATCGCCTCCATGTTGTGTAATCCCTAAAACTATCCCTCGCGTTACGCAATAGGTTATTTAAGAGAAAAAAGGAAAAAAGTAACCACAGAAGTATGTATGTATATGGGGCATTCCATGCCGATTCGACCTGGGTCCGACCCGTCACCTCTCCGATTTCACCGGCGATTTTTTATGTTATTGTACTATCTCTGAAGGGCACTGGAGAATTTTTTCAGATTTTTTTGGAACGATTTGTCTACACAATGTCTTTTATAAACAAAAAAATAACGCTCAAATTAAAAAATCTGAAAAAAATCCTGTGTCACATATCAAACACTATGAGCGTTCAGAAAAAGTGGACGCGCGTTTCGTTTGGCCTACAATGCACTTTTATCGCAAATTTTTTTTTTATTAAAAAAAATAGAATCAATAGCCCATCCAGTCGTTAAAAAGGGAAAAAAATGACACGACGTTATGTAGAAGTGACCAGAATTTTTTCAGATTTTTTTCACATTTTTTTAGAATTTTTGTCCCAAATTTTTTTTCATTATTTTTAGTCAAATTGCCGACAATTCAAGTACCATAGGGCTTGGGCTACAATGTCAAGGGAGAAAAAATTCTTAATTAAACATTTTCAATCCATTCGAATTTCTTCAGAATTTTTTGTTTGTTTAAACTTGAAAAAATAACAATCGTTTCTAAGAAATTAATCGCTAAAAAATTCTGAATTTTTTTTCTGCAATAGTTAAGTAACCACATTATGAATCGATTCGCTTTGAGCGAAGGAGCATTAGGAGCAATAATATTTAAATCGCAATGGAAAGTCTGCTCATCTAGCCGACAATTACACCCATTTTAAACTGATAAGATGTTCAACTAACCAATAAATACCAATTGTGTTGCGCTCACACGCAATACATTTACGTCGCCGCCAACACATGTCTGAAGCGTAGTCGGAGAGAATCTACAAAAAAACGAAGAAAGAGCACATTTATAGCCACGTGAAGCTACAAAATATTATAAAGGCGTCTATAAAAGGCATCTTCTTGCTGAGCTGTTGCCTTCTTCCCGCTGGCGGCGACACCGAACGTTTGGAGGCACTCTTTGATTGGCTGCCCCGATCACGTGGTAACTTGGCGTTGCTGTCGCGCTAGAAGCGCACGTGCGTGCTTTTATTTCCATTTTTTTCGAAAAAAGCTCGCTTTAAATCGAAGGAAACATGCATCCACACTCAACAATCCACAATCGAAGGAAACATGGCTCAACACTCAACATTTTTTATATTTAAAACACACAGAGTTTGTGATTTTTTTCGGGTTTTCAAATTTGGGTAATAGATTTTTTATTATAAAATTATTCCCAAGTTGAATCACTCCAAAAAAAATGTGAATAAATTTCTGAGCACCTTTCAGAGATACTACACTAACATTTATTCAATCCAATCAATTTTTTTCAGAATTTTTTAGCGATTAATTTCTTTCATAGAAACGATTGTTATTTTTTCAAGTTTAAACAAACACAAAATTCACTAAAAAAATCTGAAAAAGTTCGAATGGATTAAAAATGTTTAATTAAGAATGTTTTCTCTCTTGACACTGTAGCCGAAGCGCTATGATACTTGAGTTGGGTTGGCCACTTGGCCACTTGAATTATCGTCAATTTGACTAAAAATGATGAAAAAAAAATCTCGGCCAAAAATTCTGAAAAAAAATGTGAAAAGAATCTTAAAAAATTCTGGTCAATTCTACATAATGTCATGTCATTTTTTTTCCTCTTCAACGACTGGGTGGGCTATTGATTCGATTTTTTTTAATTGAAAATATTTTTTTGCGAAAAAAGCGCATTCTAGGCCAAACGAAACGCGCGCCCACTTTTTCTAAACGCTCATAGTTTTTGATATGTGACACAGGATTTTTGTGATTTTTTTTCAGATTTTAAAATTCGGGCGTTAATTTTTCGTTTATAAAAAATATTGTGAAGTCAAATCGTTCCAAAGAAATCTGAAAAAAATCTCGAGTGCCTTTCAGAGATAGTACAATGACATAAAAAATCGCGGGTCAAATCGGAGAGGTGACGGGTCAGACCCAGGTCGAATCGGCATGGAATGCCCCATATATACTCCGAGAGCATAATACATTACGGAATAGGTTTGAAGAATCTTTGGCGAAGTCGAAGTCAGTAAAGGCTTGTGTGTGTATCTAGACGGCAGTAGCAAAACGCTGAAAAGAAAAGTGAGGTTGCATTTGGCATACCTTCACGCATGCACACCGCTAAAGGTGTGCGAGAGACGTCTCAATCTTCTCCGAAGAGAGCTCACTGTCTCTCTCTCTCTCTCTCTCTCTCTCTCTCTCTCTCTCTCTCTCTCTCTCTCTCATCTCTTCACGCACGTACGTTTATATTGTACGTGCATCGAGTTCTCGTGCAACTGACTCGTACCTATAGATCGGTTCGAAGATCAAGATCATTCTTGCCATCTTATACACATACACGCAGAAAAATACGGCCTCAAATTCCAACGCTGGTTGCCAGAATTCTAATATTCAGTGCTAGAAAAGTATAGCAATTTACTGCCAGTTCAGAATTCTAAGACTTGTTGTTATAGAAGTGTAAAAATGATTCTCACACCGTATAGTAAAAATGATGCGTGCATATTACATTTGAAACTATTCTCGCATAGGCACGAGCCCTACATGCTGAGTCCTATATGCTATATTTTCATATGGATTTTGCTATAAGTATAGCATGAATCTTGGTGTATGTACAGATTTCACTATACGCATAGCATAAATATTCGACGTATAGCGAAAAATATTACGAAGTTATTAGTAAAATGTGACTCTTTATACCGTACTTTTTGCAGAATACTGGAAACTAATTGTTCCAATCACGTGGGCAAAATATTTTTTGAATACTACAAAAAATCACAATCTGCCGAATAAAATGTTTTATTTGTATCAGTTTACGTGCCATATCGTAGGTTAAAATTAAAATTTCTTCATTATCACTATACCGGAATTACAATTTTTATCTTCCATTCAATAATTTTTTATATTTAATGATATTTTTTTAGAAGCTTAGTATTCATTCTAAACTTCGAGGCCCCTGTTTTCTCCGTGTATGTAAGAATATATTTCTATATTTATACGCGCGTATAGGAATAGTACAATCCTCGTATTTATAATATAAATGATATATTAGGACGTTCGATAAATTCTGGCTGGTTTCCAACAGATGGCGTTACCAGAACTGCGTGCGTGTAGGTTAAGATGGTAACGCATCTATAAAGCAGTACTATAAGCAAGCTTGAAATTCAGTGTAAGTCATTCCGCCGAAGTGTAAACAGATTTTTCTATAGTGTTAAACTTGTCAAATTTCGTGACAAAATGGATTTGACAAAATGGATTTGACAAATGGACACTTAAAAAATAATGTTTTTGATGTATTGAATTGGAGGCGTTACATCATGAAGACACATGTCAGACGCTAGCTGAACTTGCAGAATCATTAGGAGTTGATCGCACGACAGTTTTGAAATGATTGAAAGCATTAGGAATGATTTTTTTAAATGAAGCAAACATTTTCACGAAAAAATAGTGAGAACTTATTTAACATCACAATATATAACCGACATTGGTGGATCGGAGGTCGAGGTGGACTACGATGGTAATCCGAATTGAGGGGCTATACCAGTGTGAACCCTGAAAATTTGCGTGATTTTCGGGAATTTTTTGGAAGAAAAGTACTCAATTAAATCTTTCGAAAATTTAAGGATATATTTGGCTATATTTGTCCTATCTTACATATTTTTTTCATAGAAAAATATTGAGATCCAAGCGACTTATGCGCTGCCTTCGGAGGCGCCAAAAAAAAAAGTTCCTCCACTGCTGACATGATTCCGGCCGATTGAGTAGCTGAAACCGAAAAAGGGAAAAATGTCGTTAAACTAGAAGGTATTTCTTGTACAATGACGTAGGATTTTCGAAAAATATCAAAACCGCACAAAATGGTGTAGTTATGAAAAAAAGTCTGTTTTCTTGCTTACAAAGTGGTCGTTTTTTTCAATGTCAAATCGTCAATTTTCATCCAATCAAAAATATCCTACGTCATTGTAGAGCAAATATATTCAAGAGTACTCAGTTCAAAATTCAAGTAAATCGGATAATTGAACGGATAATTGAAATTGACGGAACGGGACTAAATAGTCAATAACTTCGAGAGTTTTGCTCTGGTTGACTTGAAATTTTGGGATTATATTCTTGAAATGTTTAACTATACGAAAAGACAAAAAAATCGATTTTTCAAAAGTGCAAACCCCTACTCTCCCCTTAAAAGCATTCATTCCATCAATGATAATCGACGAGGATAACAGTGCTTATCATAAATGCAGAGATTACGATAACTCCTGATTTAAGCATAAAGAATACTCAAATTATTTTGAGGCAAAAAAGTAAAGCATGTCATTCGTGGTTTTTGAACGCCTTGTCGCCATGTTGGGAAATATCAATGTTCTGGCCAGGAAGACATTATCTGAATGTATTTCGCCAACAATCCGCCAGGTGGCTACAAGCGAAGCGCTTCGCGTAAGCAAGGCACTATCGTACGAGGATAAAAATTCTTCCTGTGAGTTGCACCACGTACAGACGTGCTTACAGCGTGCACTCACGCTCATGATTTTGCGATACTTGCGAAATAACCCATTGCACTCTGTTGCTGGTCAGTTCCCCAGAAAGGAAACGGCGAATCGGGGCCTAGACCCGTTACATTGCGAACCCATTCCAGGGTGGTGGGCCCGACCAGAGCCTGATTTTATCTAGGGAAGGCCGATCAGGGGCAGTACTTTTTTCGACTCAAATTTCTACACGGGTCGCGCGGCAAAGCCAGCGATGTAGCCTAGAAAATGCAGCACATATAATTGTAAGAGAATTCATGATGACTGTATTAGCTGGCGCGATGCAGAAAATGTTGTGAACAAAAACTTAAAAAAAACCGCATACGCTCGATCGATCCGAACCTTTTATTTTCTGTCCTTAATTTATGTTTTTAATGTGAAAATAACCTCTACCGAACGAAATAGCAAGTTACGACTTTCAAC
>OY723395.1:15777554-15785054 GCA_963210295.1 Ophion ellenae
GCGAGATGCTGCGACGAGATACGTGCGCGATTCCAGAATGCGGTGGTGGCTGTTCTTAGTCCACGACGAATCAATTCAGACGGAAGGAATTCACGAAGGTTGAGGGCTCCCTCGTGTAGGTTTGGGGTTGCGGGAAGACCCGGAGGGGGGCTTGTCGAGACTACCATGTTGGTCTCGTCTTCCTCTAGGCTACTGCCTCATATATAGATTGTTCATATACCTATATACATAAAAACATGTCCTCTTTCTCTCTCTCTCTCTCTCTCTCTCCCTCCCCCCCCTCCCTCCCTCCCTCCCTTCCTCAATCTTTATGGAAAACATCGCCAGTTGTCAGCAGTTGCTGACCGGATTTTCTTCTGATTATATTAATACGCTATTTTTATTGGCGTTGATCGTGTTATTTTGTTTACATTATTATTACCAATTTGTAAATAATATTTTTCGTTCGTATCATGATCGATTACTTTCTTTTATCGTCATCCTGATTATCTAATTTATTTTGTATCCTTACGATGAGTATGGTAATGGTGGGTGTCTGAGTTTTAGTTTTATATTCAATATTATTATTATTTGCATTTATCATTGTTATTATTGTTATGTATATTTATTATTTTTACTGTTATTATCATACTTCTTAATATTATTTTCACCTCTGTATCTCTGGCTTGGCACACAAGGGGCCATCATTTTGACATGGTGTGTAGAGAAGAGGTGAACTTGATTCATTCGCGCTTTAACCAACTGTGCTCCAACGTTGAGCAACTGGGGCCTAAATAATCAACAATTCATCGCTCTCTCTCTCTCTCTCTCTCTCTCTCTCTCTCTCTCTCTCTCTCTCTCTCTCTCTCTCTCTCCTCTGTCTCTGCCCGTTTCAAGTACATTACACAAATGCATCAAAAAAATTATGTTCATTTACTCCAAATATTTCTCCGCATCGAAGTAATCGATTTTTTATTCCGAGCAAAGTAAACAAGGCAAATACGAAACGTGTGGCCGCAGGGAAGTGATCGTGATCCGTGTGACACAAATAACGTGGTCTGGCATTCAACTCGGCTATACGTGTGAGAATTTCGGGGCGGAAGAGGGCAAAGGGGATCGCCTCTGAGGACGTTAATAATCGTGGAAGCAATTGCGTGCTAGCGAACTTGGGCGATCTCACGAGGAGCGCGTCTCCCGATGAGAGGATGTTGCCTTACCATTTTACCGAGGTACCATTACGTGTATATGTATATAAATGGCGGGTATGTATATGTATGAGTTTGGACGAGCCATCGGCAGCTTCCTTGCGAAGTACTGTAGAGTGTATGTACTCGGATGGGCATGTATGTGGCTTAGTACGGACGATCGTTTCTTCCCGATCGCGCACCCGGACCCCCCGCGACATGGCGCCGAGGTGCTCCGCCTTCCTCTCGACCTCACTGGCGCTTTCTCTCTCTCTCTTTTTCTCTCTTTCTCCCTTTCTCTCTTTCTGTCCCTCAAGTCTCACTCTTCCTTTCGTTCTTCCTCTCTATCGACCATCTCTCCCACTCACACATACAGACGCACAGGGACTCCCGACCCGATATCCAGTAGTGACCATCGTGGCCCTGGGATTTCTCTCGCTCGCGAGATTCATGCGCACGCGCGTCTCTTTATACGAAAAGGTGGCGGAACACAACCTCCCAAGCTTCTCCGACGACGAACCTTCTTCGCCTCCCTGAACTGCGATAACCTTCCTTGGGCAAAACAGCGCGCAAATTTTAGTCGTGCAGTTCATCGAGAGAATCAAATCTTACACACAACGCCGAAAACAAATTAATGTGTAATAAAAAGAAAAAGATATTTGAACCCACACAAACATGATAAGATTTTGCATTATCAATAGTGAAATTCGTTTGGCGAAAACGTAAAAAAATGCGTTCATAATAAATATATTTTTGAAAAATGTCATGAATATACATTAATAAGGTCAATATTAATTCGGTGCGAATTTTTTTACCCAAATGAGGATCACGATTGATTATGCACAATTTTATCATGTTTGAGCGGATTTAAGTCATTTTTTTATTATATACTGATTTTTTTTATCGAACTTTTGTATGTGTATAGATGCGTAGAACTATTCTAACCGCTTGGAAAAGTTTTACGCTTTACGATTTTTCACAGAACTTATGATTACGTTGTAAATAATCGATAGACGAAGGATGTTCGTGATTTTTTTTAACCTCACAGTATCCTGAATGAGCGCCCGACAGTTCGAACCGCTGCGATTTTTCTTTCACTTTATTCGAACGGTTAAAGTGCGAATTTTCCATTAAAGTTGTCACTTTAATGGAAAAATCGACTGAAGGATTCATATTTCTTTTCGGTGTCATTTTTTAGGGGTGATTTTTTTTTCCAGTCAACGTCCGACACTATTGTCGTCAAGAAGTCTTTCTTTAAAAAAAAGTTGTATTCCCCCGACCAATCACTGTTATTTTTTCCACAAGATTTCACTGTGGAAAAAGTTTCACGTTACAGCCTGTTGAAAATCACTACAAAATTTCGGATATTTTCTATATCCTTTAATTTTGGCGCCTAGTGTATATGAGGTATTCCACGTGAATCCGGTGGATTTTTTCCCTGATTCCCGCCAATTCGATTAATTTTTTTAAATCTGATTCCATTGACCCTAAACGACACCCTTACTTTTTTAAACATTTTTCAAAACAACCGTTAGTAAAAAAAAAATTCTTCGAAAAAAAACGCCCCATTTAAAAATCTAAAAAAAATCCCAAGGATGCGTGATTATATGTAAAATTTTTCAAGCTATCACCCACAGTGAAAGTATCATTCTTTCTGTACTTTCTGAGCGATTAACATCTTTAAAAAATTCGAAAACTCAAGAACCGCTTACTTCGGGCGGATACGTGAATATTCACAATGAATTTTTTTGACTATCTTTGAATAACCAAATCACAATCACGAACCTTGAACAGTTAGCAGTCAATTTTTCGGATTTATTAAAACCCTAATCGCTCAGAAAGCACAGAAAAAATCGTACCTCCACTGCGGGTGATAGCCTGAACATTTTTACATATAATCACGCATTTTCGAACATTTTCGAAAATGTAAAAAAAAATCAGGGTATCGTCTAGAGTCAATGGATATAGATTTTTTTAAATTAATCGAATTGGCGGGGGTCAGGGAAAAAGTCCACCGGATTCACGTGGGATACCTCATATACATATATACATCGATATATGTGGAAAAAACTATCTCTAAAGAATTGTTTCCGTGGGATCGGTTCGACTAAATAGGCCGTAGTGTTGGCAAAGGAGCGGGGCAATATTCCTTCTGAAGAGAGGTGAGATGACGTATGAATGGGTTACCAGACCGGGTATGCGCAAATGCGTATCCGAGAGTTAGAGAGAGCGAGAGCGAGAGAGAGAGAGAAAGAGAGAGAGAGAGAGAGAGAGAGAGAGAAGGGCACATGCGTGAAATACGGAGATTTTATGGAAGTTTAAAGCGCGTAAAATCTCCTCGCTCCATTAATATGTCCCGTCCCGGCGTGTGCAGTCGGTTTTTCGGCTTGGTCCGGGTCCATCCATCACCTCACGACTGCAATGAGACCAAGAGTGCGTGTGGCGTGAGAGAGAAAGAGGGCGAGAGGGAGAGAAAAAGAGTGAGAGAGAGAGAGAGAGAGAGAGAGAGAGAGAGAGAGAGAGAGAGGGAGAGAGAGAGAGGCTTAAGGGGGCCAATGAGAACAAGCGCAACGAAGAGAGCCATACACAAGAGGAAGAGGGGAGAATTATACCCACACAAACACAATCCATATATACCTTTGTTTCGTGGGTTCCGTGTGCTCGGGGTGGTCAGCCGCCAGCGGCCATCGAGGGTGGCAGAGAGGAAAGGTTCCAGGAGAAAAAGGAGGAAAAAGAGGCAGACCAAACGAGGGAGTGAGAGATAGAGAGAGAAAGAGCGAGAGAGAGGAGAGAGAGACGCTGCCTCGTTGCGGATGAGGGGTTTCGGAGTTTAAACAAACATGTGATTATGGCTCTGCCTATACCTACAGCTGGCTACATTATATCCGCGATGGCCCCGAGAGCGAATGCTGAGCAAAACTCGTGCTGCTCCTTCTCACCGCGACTGCGGGGCTCCTGCGGGGTCCTGCGTTTATCTTCGTCTCGTTTATTCGAGAATTTCTATATACATGTAAATATATATATATATATATATATATATATATATATATATATATATATATATATATATATATATATATATATATATTCATAAGGAAATAATATTTGAGCCCGTTATATCTATGTAATATTGGCTTTTAGGGACTTTGGCTGTTTCGGGGACTTAAAAAAAAAACAAAATTATAAAACGTCGATTTGGAGATCAGATGATCCTTGAAACTAAATTTCTCAAAATCACTTTTCCACATTTGTACAGCCATTTCCCCATTTCTCCTGGACCAGACCAGAAAGCGAAATTTAACCAACGTATTTCATCTACAGCAAGGCTCGTGACACTCCTGTACCAATTTCTCCTCCCAGATCTGCCTGGCCCCTCCGCGCCTCTTGGACCAATAACGAGCAATCAAAGAGCATATTTCGAGGATATGCTGGTGCGTGCGTCGTACCCTGGCCGTTCGTTAACTACTCTCTCGTAATGATAATGACGATCGGCATCTTCACCGAGAGCGGATATCGTAATGAAGTTTCAGGAGAGAGAGAGAGAGAGAGAGAGAGAGAGAGAGAGAGAGAGACAGGGGGAGTCAGAGGGAAAAATGAATTGAAATTATAGAACGTATGCACAAAGTTCGCGGGCGTTGCGCGACACAGAGAGAGAGAGAGAGAGAGAGAGAGAGAGAGAGAGAGAAATGAGCGGGTCCAAAGAAGGGATGCTAATGGGTCCGCTTCGGCGGGACGGCTTCCTGCTTAACGCCGGACTACTCGCCACGTCCGCTCTCTCGCCTGCGCACTCGTTCCCTCGCAACCGTCGCCATATCTCTAGCACTCGAGCTCATATATATCTTTCTCTCTCCCTCCATAATATATATATATATATGCTCGTATTATCTCGGAAGGCCGCCCGGGCCAATTCACAAGCACGATCAATCTAACCAATCATAATTTCTATCAGAGCCACCTCCGGGTGACGATAGTAGTACCCGGAGGACAATCGTCCGATTGGGGGACTCTTCTAATAATCCCACTCCCTCCTCCGGACGCTCTTTGTCTCTCACCGACGCCCTCGTCGTTGCGAGCCTATGTCCCCACTTTTTCTCCCTCTCCCTCTCTCTCTCTCTCTCTCTCTCTCTCTCTCTCTCTCTCTCTCTCTCTCTCTCTCTCGTGTATATATATATATATATATATATATATATATATATATATATATATATATATATATATATATATATATATATATATATATATATATATTAGGGTGATTTGTTTCAGGGCAACTTTTTTTTGACCCATCGTGCCCGAAAACCTTTAGTTGGTACCCAATAACGAACTTTCGTGAAAGGGGGGTGTTGCCAAAAAATATTTAGAGGTCGCCAATCACAATTGAAGAGGTTTCCCATTTGATTAACATTGAAAAAAATGTTTTTCTCATTATTAGTGTTACCATTCCGCGAATTTTGATATCGCGATATTTTCCAAGTGGGTTCTCATAGGAAATATGATACTCCTCAATAAAGTTCATTGAGCCATGGCCGTAAATTCAACCGTTTTAGCGGCATCATTATTTCAAGTGAATATTGCGCAAAATATCTATTCAAACGGCTGTAACGCCTAAGCTATTAGATATATCGAAAAAAATTCAGATGAGAACTTTGTAGAGAAAGTAATTTTCTACAAAAAAGTCTTATAAGCCGAGCCCGAAAATTCAACTCTTTCTCAGCTATAGGTGGATGAAGTAAAATAACTAGATTTTTTTTGTTTAAAAAAATATCTAGTTATTTTACTTCATCCACCTATAGCTGAGAAAGAGTTGAATTTACGGGCTCGGCTTGTGAGACTTTTTTGTAGCAAATTACTTTCTCTACATAGTTCTCATTTGAATTTTTTTCGATATATCTAATAGCTTAGGCGTTACAGCCGTTTGAATAGATATTTTCATACAATATTCACTTGAAATAATGATACCGCTGAAACGGTTGAATTTACGGACTTGGCTCAATGAACTTTATTGTAAAGTATCATATTTCCTATGAGAACCCACTTGGAAAATATCGCGATATCAAAATTCGCGGAATGGTAACACTAATAATGAGAAAAACATTTTTTTCAATGTTAATCAGATCGGAAACCTTCAATTTTGATTCGCGACCTCTAAATATTTTTTGACAACACCCCCCTTTCACGAAACTTCGTTTTTGGGTACCGACTAAAGATTTTCGGGCACGATGGGTCAGAAAAAAAAGTTACCCTGAAACGAATCACCCTAATATATATATACACTGAGAGAGAAAAACATGGAATTTACAACAAACGCGCATGGTAAAAGAGGGAATAGCTAAATTCGTTGTAGTTTATTGACACTGCAATTACAATATGGTTAACAAGACTATAAGCGAAAAGTATATCCGAAAATGCGATTTGGGTGGCGTGTTTGACTGTCTGTTATCCCCGAAATGATTATTCACTATTGTGAAAGATTTGACAACGTAGCCACGGTTAATTCAGTGCTATAACCGAAGCGGCATACAAATACTGATGTTGTATACTTTACGTTAAGTTTTGTTCAGTCAAACTTTTACTATTCTTTCCAAGTTTGTACAATTCATATGGTTAACATGATGGTTTTTCGACTATAATATGTTAGAAGATCTTATGAAAAGTGACTATTCGACAAAAATAATAGTAAAGTTTACTTATGGCGAAGACGTAAATAATTTGCAGTTCGAGCAACGATAGTTCAATAATTTTAAGAACTACGCATGTCTCACAAACTGTTACACAGTATGTTAGTTGCATTGCACAAATGGAATATCAGTTCAACACTTCTTGTAGTTCACCTTCTGTTTTTCCAGAACACACATTACTATGCATTTAGCAAGTTGTATCATATAATATGGTATAAAACAGTATTATATGGTACAAAACTATCGCGAACCGCGAAAAATCCATTTAACCAGTGACTTACATGATAAAAAAAGATCTGTTGAAAATTTCACTTGAATCGCAGGTAACAGCTATTCGGAAGTACAGCCGGAATTACTTTTGTCTCTTATGCCATATCGGCACTGAAGATGCCAAACGGACTCGGTAGCGTAGTGGCAGCGTGCATAGGATAGGCAGAAGATGGGCAGTTAGGTTCTAGCTTCGATTCCGATTAGGCGAAGTATTTACTTCGAAATAAACGATTACAGGAGGTCAGGGAATGGCGAATTATAATAAAAAATCATCGAGGTAGAACTCTCAATTGCGTGTTTTATTTTATTTTTGATTTATGGAATATTCTATGCATTTAGTAGACGGGCATTGATGCCTTGTACCGACACTTGAATAACACACCAAATAC